>DWEJ01003968.1:0-10025 GCA_018245835.1 Mysoria sejanus stolli | reverse complement strand
ATAAAGCTTGGCACCGACTTCAAACCTATTAGTGAATAGCACATGTAAATAATAGGTAGTATATAATTAATATTCAATTTTTATTATTTTTTACTTTTAAGTTTTGAAGTCGGTTTTTTTAACGTAGTTATTTTTTCAATGTTGTTATTCCACAAATAACTGTGTCCAAATCTTATATTAGATAAATATATTACCTAATATAAAGCGTGACTAATTCAATCTCGTATACACATATTTGTCGAGATAATAATCAAACATCTTCTCTGACTAACGGCGGAAGAAACCGACATTCTTCACAATTTTCTCCACGCGCCCGTCGCGTTTTAATTTTATGACTCACACATGTCGCGGCTCGCTTTCTTTCGACTTCCACCTGTACCTACAATTTTGGCAGTAAAATTTAAAATCACTATACACACAATATATGAGACTGGTAGGCGTTCAACATAACTCATGCCTAACTGTTAATTCCGTGGTTATACGTGTATCATGTGTTTTATAATTTTAACATAAATAAAGTCTGTCACCTCTGGTCCTTCTGTGTGCTATCATCATTACTATGAGCCTATTCCCGTCCACAGCTGGACATTGGCCTATCCAATAGCACATCTCTGAGCTAGTTTCATCTCTTTACATTCAATCGCTGCCAGCTACGTCGCGTGTATCGTTTCTGAGGGATCACCTCGTTTCAGATTCGATCCTTCAGAGAGATGTTTAGCATGGCCCTCTTAATAGCTGAACGCTGAACGACCTTCAACTGTTAGACCAAATTGGTGCACCTGAGCGGTAGTCGTTGTTCATTTTTTTTTATAATATTGCAGTAGCAGACGAGCATGCAGTCCACCTGATGGTAAGTGGCTACTGCCACCCACGGACATTTGTAATCAACCCCAGATAAGATTGGATTCCTATCTCGGGTTGACTACGGATGCGCCTCTACACATGAGGACTAAGCTGGAATGCCTAGAAAAAGTATGTCTCCCTTACCACACCCTTCAAACCAGAACACAGCAGCGCTTAACACTGCTGTTATAAGGCATAATAGGTGTGGCGGTGGTGCCGCCGGAGTCGAACCACACAGAGTTCTACCACCAATATTACCACCACCACCACCAATCAAATTAATTTTATACACCGTTATGAAGGGGCTGACGAAAGTAGAGGACGCACATTAGGGCTGTAAGGAATAAGATATTTGGCAGTCGGTGCGCTCGCCTTAAAACATAAAGGGCCATGGTGTGATATTGATATTGATATTGATAATAATAATAACTTACTGAGCAGGGTCACGCTGTGGTCTGATGCGACGGAACAGATGCATTTCTGGATGCGAGTCTGTAGAAAGAGATATTGAAGATATTGATAAAATTACTTGATCGTCCTCACGAACCCCTTTATCATTTCACTTTGGAACACAAGGCTTTCTCACAAGGCACACAAGGTTTAAACCACACTGTAACAAATTGGCCACATACGGGTTAACACATTTTAGATACCTCAGATAACATACGGGGAATTCCGTGTACAGGTTTCCTTCATCATTACAGCAAGAATTAATTATCATCTTCGGCTCCTTCCCGTCCACTGCTGGACATAAGCCTCTCCAATACCGCGCCACTGAGCTCGATGTTCAGCTCTTCATCTCCAGCCACTGAGTAAATGGTCCCTGCGACAGCTGAGCCACACTCGCTCCCACTCCGCGCCACGTCTGCCCCAAGGGGCATTGGTTCTATGACGTATGAATACGTCACAGCATTATAGATGACGAATACTCACACTACAGTTATGAGGGGGGACTATGAGCTGGGTGATCTCCCCGGCGTGCACACAGAAGCGATGCAAGAGGGCGCCGCTGAACAGGTCCCATAGACACACGGCGAAGTCTATGCCTCCGGAGACCAAGTGCGACTTGTCGTATCTGCGAGGTTAAAAGAGTTTTATTATCAAAACTAACGCCTCGCTGATTGAGTGATTTCAAGTGCAACTGCAGATTCAAAGTTCCTTGGTTCGAATCTCAGGTCAACTACTACTGGATTTTTCTTAGTTACAATATCTGGTTAAAATTTGTCTTCGTGGCTCTGAGTTTAAATTTGTACCTGGTATATGGCAATAGGCTCACCACCTGATCCATAATGGAATGTAAACTTAACCAGTGAAGCGTGGGAGTTCGGGGATTTTAGGAATGATATTACGTTTACTATTATGTTTTTGAATACCCTCCCAAAATCACAATATGTTAAGCACTCTTAAACATTTACTGGAATAGCATCAGACACATTTTATAGTTAACTGATCGTTGCTAAGCAAAAGGTCCAATGGCTCTCCCGAAACTATACTTGGCTTAAGCAAATACACAATTTAATCATGAAGATCAAGGTTAAAGAGAGTACCTTTGGTGTACATGGTGCGGGTACAGGAGGCAGTTGACGCGTCCGTTGTGTCCCAGCAGCAACTGGCGTGGCGGCCAATCTGGGAGGACGCAATGTGGACATACCAAACCACGCTCATATCTACCACAAGTTGCTTGTCACCGTAGCGGTGAACACGAGCCATGCAAAAAGTTGTCTCATTGATAAAGAGAGACAGAATGTACATAGTCGGATCATGCTTCTCGTGTGTGTGTACTTATTGTATGGTGAACATATACCAAATGTATGTTCTGTCTCTTTTTATCAGGAAGACATTTTCCTTTCCTATCTATAATATTTTGGCGCTTGTAATACACTTTTGATTTATGTAAACTTTATATGTACTGGACTTATACCAGTCTATCCTGAAAGTTGTCTGTAAAAAGTAATAACTCTAATTGCGAATTAATTAATTACGATTGTACTTCCTCTCTCTTTTTGTGGTCTGCTGTGTACGTGATGTTCGCCTGTAAGCTGGCTTGTAAAATACTAAATTAAACCTATAAGAATTATTTCCGCAAATTATTTTTTTTATCGCAAGAACACAAATATTGTCACTGAATAACATTAAACATTAGTAGTCGGAAAGAAATACTATTCGTATTGGAGGATTTGGCTGTTGTTGAACATTTAGTATATTGCTGAGTGAGCTGTGGTGGTGCGTACCGTCGAACTGCTGGTGCGCGCCGTGCAGCAGCTGCAGCTGCACCGTGTGCGTGGCGTTCACGATCACGATGGAGCCGTCCGAGCGGCCCACAACCAGGCGGTTCGCGGCCAGGATGTAGATCGATGCGGTCAGCTTGATCTCTGCAAAAAACAACCAATATTATTCAGCTTTCCCTATCAAGGAGTAATACTTACCGATACCGATTGCTTATTGATAGCGTCGATAAAAAAAAATATTTTTCCAACTCACCAGGATCTTCAGGATGTCCGAACTGATCAAGTATACCAACGGGGCTGGGATTCATTTCCTCCCAAGCCATGTCCAAGCTCGTCAACACTATAGGCGCATGGGCTGAAATAAAAAATTATATTCACTTTTTATTGTTTCTTGTAATTTTAATTAACATTCTTTTGACCCCAATACAAATTGATCTGACTAATACGAATCGAATGCTCCGTAACCACGCAACAAAATAAACTTCAACAATGTCCACACCTCACCCTGCCCTCTACATTCTTCCAACCTCTCCCCAATGCTCTTCATCAACCCCAGCCTTCTCTCCAGCATTCCTCCTGCACCCTCGACGTTTGTCAAATCGTTGCAGTCAGTTCGTCCACCCCGCAACGCCCCCCACCACCCGCTCTAAATCCTGCTACACTATAGGAACACTGTACAATGTCTCACAGGGCACGGCGGCCGGCACGGGCACGGCGGCGTCGTCCACGCTCCACAGCGACACGACGCCGAAGGAGTCGCCGCGCACCAGCAGGCGGCGCTGGCGGCCGCCCGCCGACGTCAGCGTGAAGCGCATCGCGGGCGGGCACGACAGCAGCTGCGCGGGCACAGCTTATTAGCAAACGGCGTGGGAAACAATTAATTTAATCAATTTATCACGACTGTAATCCGCATTCAATACCTTTAATAACTACATTGGCATACAAAAATACCTTGTTGTCCGGATGCGCCAAGATGCCGAACAGCACTGGGCTGTCGTGGTCAACGGTGGGCCCGTGAAAGCCTTTGTGATCCGGTACAGAACTGTAAACATACGAGAACTTTAAAACAAATTGTATTGGAATATTATTCCATCACCATAGCAGTTCGTTGCTCAAGGTATAAATTTATTATTATTATCACTACTCGAAAATATATGACACAAGGAAAAATTCGGCATATTACGTCAAAAGCATAGTCCGTTGATACTTAAAAACGAATTCAAAAGATAATGGCAACACAGACAGCTAATTAAAATTTGCCATTCATATATTATAATAAATGCTGTGGCATAAGTTGCAAGCCTTCAATATGAATAATAAATTGAAACAATATCTTGAACAATAAACTGTATATTTTGCAAACCACATACATACATATACCGGATAGAAGCAAATAATAACGATAGATATAATTTGGTTACACTTTTTCTAAATTGGCTGGCAGCGTAGTGCGCTCTTAGTGACGATGCAAGAACATAGTCAAATATTTTTTCATAATATTATTGCGCAATATTTGTCAACGTTAATCATTTGTGTATTTGCACAAAATATTATTGCACAAACTTTGTCATTAACACTATTTCTACCGAAGATGTCAAAAGAATGTGAATAGGTTTATTATAAGCACGCGTGGTCCATCTTAAGGACGCCTGCGCTTTTAATGAGAAGGCATCCTGACCAAAAACTAGCCAGTTTTCTTTCTTTTTTCTTTTCCAAACGTATTATTATTAATGCCAGGTCCCTTATGGGGTAAGTAGTGAGCACCGAGTGCCAAATATTTACCTGGCGTGAAGATATGTATGTATTATTATTAACACAAAAAAGTTTTGAGTTTTCGTATAAATATTATTCAATACCTTTAAAGTTATAAATGTGTAGCTTTAAACACAAAAAAGAAAAAGTTTTTATTAATCATTTTGAAGTCATTTGCAATTAAACACAAACGAAGGACATCTTTTGGTCGAAAGAGATGTACAAAACAATCACGGTAGAAATAATGTAAAGACTCGAGACTCAATTTTTTCCTCGCCGCTCGTCACACGGAGCACGTCGATACCGCACGAGTAATACAAGATGTAGAGTAGATGCTTCTCTGGTTTTATTAAAATGAACTAAACAGAAATCAAAATTATGGGTAATGGGGTGCGAAATGCAAAACAAACTACGCTATGGATATACAAAGCTAACTTTTTTTTTTCATTGAGAGAATTATGCTCAAATTTTGAAAATCTCAACTATTTAAATTTGGTATTTCTTTAGCATAATTCTCCCATAATACGAAAAGAAAACAGATCGACTCTAAAACACTGGCAACAATCCATATACATATAAAATTTAAAATATAACCTTGCCGGAAATAAGAAAACAAAAGTAATGAACAGGGCAAATAATATTTTACAGTATGACTAAAGTGCAGTAATCTCTCGATTACTGCACTTAACTCGATTTTTAGGGACGTCTCAATTCCCAGTAAAAATAAATTATACAACTTAACTATAATTGTGATGTCAATTCCATTACGAAATGAAAAATATAACTGTAAAATAATAATAACAAACAAAACTTTTTGCTTTTCTACGCTAAAAAACACACTCAGAACTAAAGGAATACTAAATTCGACCAATTGAAAACGACAGGCAAAACATTAAATTCCATCTTATTGCTCATTCTTAAAGAGTTCTTTAATAACAAATTAGCGAGGTATCGTTTGGGAATCAAAATATATTTGAGTTACTAGTGCATTTATCTTTTTAACGCGGAAACATTTCAAACCAATGACTAAGGAAGAATAACTTTTTAAAATAAAAAACAAGTACAACAGACACAAGTGACTACTGTTTATATTTTTTTTTTATTTTTTCAATCGTAAATGTAAATTTCTATCGAATGAAAATTTCAAGCTAATAAATTAATAAATAAGTAATACGCATTTCTTTACCTCCCCCTTGGCTATCCTAGACCATCAAATTAGCAAAATTGTTACACAATAACCTTGTTCGTGATTTTTTATTTTTTGTCCTTTTTTTACGATTTATCACAGAGACTGCGGCAAAGCTATAAACAATTCACAAAATCAAAACTGACAATTTAAGAAAGCAAATTTAGTTCAAAATATAATTTATTTTTTCCTTAATGAAGTAACAAAATAATGAATAGAATGTTTTGCCTTTATTAAAAAAAACGGTGTTGCTAACCTACTGATTGCCCGTCCGCGTAGCTTGCTATAAGAGAAATAGCTTAATTAGCTCATTAATAGCTTAAGAACTTACTTATTCCTGAAATATTAGCATGTATACGAAATAAATGGTTGCATCTTACGGATTAGCGATTGATTAATTTATTAAACTAAGTTATGTATTAATAATTATTTAATAAAAATTAAAAAAAATATCGAGACTTTGTTTTTATGCTACGGACACACCTACGTTGCCAATAGCTATAGTTTATCTCATTTCTATGAAAACTCAAGATCCGATATAAACATATATATCCGATATAAATATATAACCGATATAAATATATATCCGATATAAAGGTCATAAACTAATTAATACTTGAGTTTTATTCACGAGAAAACATTTAATCAAGTTACTTTTAATGACTATTGAGTTTTAAGCTCGTGTTACCACGCAAGCGAGAACGATGCATAGCATGTTTTTGATTTTTCATTCGAATTACGCAACGACAAAGTTGAAGAAAGAAAAAAATATCTTGAATATTTATGGGTCTCTCTTACTCTTAACATGAATTTTTTTAAACGCGAAAATTTTGATAAAAAATTTTCGCGGCATTTCTCTACGCAGAAACTGAAATGACAAGACTCAAAAAATCGCGAAAAATCATTATGGCGCGGAAATGCTTTTAACATATCTGGTTAGTGTCACGAATACACCTATTACTAACATTACGATATATAAACTGGATCTATATTTGAACAATATTGCAATGCCACACATAGCATTTTACATAGATGAACAATCCTGGTATGTTTCTCTTTTCGATCATTTTTCTTTAAATTTTCAGTACAACGCAATGTATAGTTTATATTTTAAACCTTCAAACGTTATTATTCTTCTTTCAATCGCCATACTAGCGGCTCATTTATAATAATAATATCAATGAGAATAATTTGACCAGAATCTTTGTAAGAAAAAAAATTGTTTTATTGAAGCATTTCTTTCTCCAACCTCATGACTTAACAATAAACACTACAGAGGCATTCTGTGCTCTGATGGTAGTCTAATGACATAAAAGATCTGTAGATTGTGTGTACTTTCGTGAGAAACGAAGGGCTACTGTCAGTTTCCAAACGACCTGATGTTGAGTGCTCACTGGGAAAGCAGACTGTTGATAAAATCAATCGCAACTAAAGTGCGCGACAGGTTTCGTTGCGTAGACGGTGGCATTCTTGAAACTAAGTGGGTATGCATATGCCTTACTATTGGCTCTTACCAAGTTGAGCATAAAACTCAGCAATGCTAGATCCAATCACCCGCAGCAGAAACTGATGGTGTGATGATGTGGTAAACCAAAATAATCTCTTGGAGTTTTAACCCAATAGGAAATATCTCAATTTCAAAATTTTATTCAATAAAATAATTACTTAGTGTATGGCGACAATGGTCCCCAGTGTGGACTTGGCTCATATTTATTTATACAAAGATAGACCTCTAACACATTCAGTTCTGTGCGAGTCCTCACTGGTGACAATCATGAGTGTTTATAATCAATATGATTCCTTGTTTTCATATATATTATACAGGTACCAATGACTACACCATATTTTAATCTTGTTTAATATACTATTACACAAAAAAAACATGATTAGGCTTATAAAAACCTAATTGGAACTGGCATTATTACCAAAAGTGCAAATGTTTACCAATAGGGAGCTTAATATTTATAAAAAAAACGTTTGTTTTTGAAGCAATGTTTAAGAAAATTACACACTTAGCTGGCAGTTTGTAAAGGTATCCTTTGCCCTCAGTAGACCAAACGAGCACCCGGTCGGGCGCCAAGAAGTCTCCGGACATCCAACGCTCGCCAGATGGCGCTTGGATCGAACAGAGAACGGAGAAATCACCTGAAATCGAATTGGATTTCAAGAGACTGGAGAAAGTATGATCTATTCTTTCTTCTTGGCAAGCAATCACAAATTCTTCGGCATGCTTGCATGAATAGACAATTCTAATAAGATAATTTTATTTTAATTCTCATCAGAATCTTAAAATTGTTGGTACTACGTGTTTTCTAGCTTCTTAGAACGGAGATTTGTGGCTTTGTTCACTGTACAGTGTGCTCAGGAGACAAACTCACCCGCGTCATATATCTGGCAGTACTTGGCGCACACCACCAGCACTGTGCGCTGGTTGTACGCGCAACAGTTGAGCGACAGCGCGTTCAAGCAGCGGATCTGCTTCGACTCGTTCTCGTATATCGGCTCAGACTGCTTGTTCTCATGACCAAGGAGCGACCACACCTAAGAAAAACATTCCAATACTATAGAGCCAATAGTCCAGTAGTATTGATGTCTGCCTCTGGTCACCATAAATAGATGCTGTTTACTTTGAGATCAGTTAACCATATGTAAATAGCTAGCTAATCCCAACAAACACGCCAGTTACATTGAAATGATGTTTCTAAAAGATCACAATATATTGTTAACATGCATTCATTTACCTTCACAGTACCAGTAATTGAAATTGCGAGGACGACATCGTCTTTCCTCGACGACGGACGCAAAACCTGTAAATAGCAACAAATTGATATTAATAAACTTGGATTAATAAAACTAAATGTTTGGTTAATATGGGTACACACTGAATGTTATTATTATTTACCATAGATGTTAATTATGACTTTTTTGAATCTATCCTACAATATCTTTACCAATAAATAATTTAGAAAAAAGCATAATAAATGTGAAAAGAGGACCATAATTTGCAACTCATTGACCAATGCATACTTTTGAACCAATAAATAAATATTTTTGAATATTGAAAAAGACTTACATGTAAAGCCGAAATCCAATCAGGATTCATTTTGGAGCTGAGGCAGAACAAGATCTCTAAGGAGAATGGGTCCATGATCAGAATCTCTGCATAGTAGCCATTACAGAACAGCCTGAGGTCTTCACTGTTGCACATATGGTAGGCCTGCAAGAAGTAAGTACATATTGTATTGAATAAAATATAAGAATTTTTCTAATTTAGTAATTTTGTGATTTAGAAAATTAATAAAAAAATTTCTAAAAAAATTCTAGAAAAATCTAAATTAAATTTAATCCTAGTAGTGGATCGGAGTCTGGATATGTGCCCGATAGATGGCGATAGGCTCACCACCTGTTCCATAGTGGGACGTAAAAACATATGCGGTGAGACATGGGAGTGTTCTGCATTCCTCTACCTACCTCTTCGATGATTACAGGCGTGAAGATAAAAAAAATTAAACAAAATAAAATATTCCAACAACACAGGAGACAAAACTCATCATCATTAAACCTTTTATCATTCTGCTCCACTTGTAATTCCACTTGTGGACACATGTGGACATTCTCAGGACACAGGTCAGGTCAGGGAAAGACAATTAATTAATGAGATTAAGACTTAATTAAGGGATATGAACCAGGCAGCTATCTTGGAGGTTAGCCTTTTAACAAAATCATACACACAAGGTCTATGCACATTTACATCACAAAATTATAAATCTAAGTAACAAAGTTACCTGTATGTTGGTGTGGATCTGAGATATCTTGACACTCTCCCTGCATTTACCATCAACTAGATCCCATGTACACATTTCACCAGCTTCAGATGAACTCACAATGAAGTTGTTATCCTGTAATAATTATGACAATATGGTAACACACACTACTTATGTAAGACATGCTTAAGTCTTAGTGACTTCAGTGTCTAGCCTTATGCAAATAAAAAAAAAATAATAATATGTAATCTG
>DWEJ01003967.1:0-10025 GCA_018245835.1 Mysoria sejanus stolli | reverse complement strand
TTTTCTAAATCAGAAAATTTCTAAATTAGAAAAATTCTTTTGTAGTGTTCGACCCGGGAATCGAACCCAGGACCTCCAGATCGGCAATCGCACTTGCAACCAACACGACCCAACGAGGCAGTCAAGGGTAAGGGTGATGATGTCATATTATTGCTCTTCTTCTTTAGAAAGTCGATTTTTTAATCAAATTCACGTTTAATATTTTATTGAATAATATATTGATCAAGGTAAAACTGGACATTACCGCAATACCATCTTGATTTATAATTTTTAATTCTTAAGAATTGAGGAATTACATATATTTGTATGGACACAATATTAAATGTAAATCTGCAACAAGACCGTAGAAATATTTTTTAAAATATGATGTTACTTTGTCAAGGCTTTATCAGGCAGATGCATTGCAATGAATAGCCTGGTTCTTTTAAATTCAACTTCTCACTCCAGAGGTTCTGCGATGAAATCCCCGCGCGGACCTTTACAAAAATTAAATTATTAAATGTAAATTGTTATAACGCTAGAAAAACGATCGCGAGGAAACTGCAGTTAGTTCTCCAAAAAAACGTAACGTAACATCAGGCTTGTAATCCTCCAAGAGATGGCAGAAGACTGCAGTACCTACACCCCACGTCACACCTTCAACCTAGGACCTTGCGATCGGCTTTCGCGCTTACAACCAACACGACCAACGAAGGAGACTAATGTCTTTATAAATTGATGAAATGCCTGGATATTTACTTTAATATGGCACATATATTATTTTAAAAGAAACAAACGTGTATGTTAAAATATCACTTTAATTTTCTAGCAGAAATTAACTTTAGTATTAACAAACAATGAAAAAAAAACAATTACATTTCCAATATAACTTTAAACATAAACACCACTGAGGTATAATACAGGGACATTAAGATTCATGTTTCATTCTATAATCTGTAACTCAATTCTTATAAAAATAATTAGATACCAACAAGCAGTTATGTTCATCTAATCGTTTCATCACTAAGTTTATAAGTGCCACCCATTTTGCAAAAGTGCACCTTTAAGGAGCAGTTATTTATGCCAGCTGCTGACATGGTAGCAATCAATGCTCAAGTATTTCAATTTAAGTCAATTTAAGTCAATTTAAGTTAATTTAAGTTAATTTAAGTTAATTTAAGTTAATTCAAGTTAAGTCAATTTAACATGCATTTTACAAGTATTCCATGTTTGTTAGATATCATGATAATCCAACAAACTCAATATTCTTAAAACTTTGTACATTTCTAAATATTTAATTGAAATAATATTCAATTGTTTGAATATTATACAGTGTGTTAGGGATCGGAGTTCCGATATTTTACCCACGTATTGTACTTCAAATTTTATCGACAAAAAACCCTACAAAGGGGGGTCGCACCCCTCACCCCTCTGAATGGGAGCCATTTTTAAATTTCATAATACGTAAATTCTACCTGCTGTATGGATGAGTCATTGTTTATCAATTTCGACTCTAATTGTTAGAGCCCCCTTTTGAAAATATTAGCGTGAATACCAGTTTTAATTTGAGTTTATCTGTTAGCACAACTTATTGCAAACAAATTAGAAGAAAAAAAATGTAGCTTAAGGGCCCGGTTTTTAGGTAAGCATAACAACTAAAAAAGCACGAAATTTTACCACGTTTTTTATCTAAACAAAAGGTTTTAAATTATTTTCTGTAATTTTTTGTCAAATTTAGTTTTAAATGAAAGCAAATTTTATCATCTTTAAAATGAGATGACTTTCAAACATGTGGAAATCATAAGAACACAAAAAATAGAGTTTCAATGAATTCGTAAAAATACGAAATATGAAATTAAAAAATGGCTCCCATTCAGAGGGGTGAGGGGTGCGACCCCCCTTTGTAGGGTTTTATGTCGATAAAATTTTAAGTACAATACGTGGGTAAAAAATATCGGAACTCCGTTCCCTAACACACTGTATATATAAAACTGCGAAAATGAATCAGCCTCTACATAATATTTTATTATACAAATATATGAAAATTTTGTGTTACAAGTTATTGTTGTGACTTAATTTTTAAAATACTTTGACATTAACATTAAATACCTACATAAACTACTATTTCTTGTAAAATGTTCAAAACATACTATTTACACTATATAGGTTTTATAATTTGTATTATGTCTTCTAAGTTTTAACTTTGCAACATTACTTAATGTTTTTACAAACCTTTGCAAAATTACTATAAAAGTCAATATATATAATTTTAGCCCTGTAGCTTATAACAAATTTCAAGATATTTCCCTATCCTAATTGATTGAATACATGTAAGACATGATAACGAAATGAACACATTACAAAATTTTTAATCCAACTTTGATTCCATTGTAAAAATATTACAGTTGAGAACTTAACAATGTCAGAGATGGCAGACAACAAAATATTAATTAACACTTTCAGGAAGTATGTGCTACGGTCCATGTAGCTTACTTAATACAGATTCAATATCGATGTTTTGTATACTGGCTGAATTTAATAAGTATGAAGTATCTGCCTTTGGCTTTTTGATTCCATGTAAAGGTTCATCAGAAGTTCCACTCTGAAGTCGTTTCCTTTTTTTGCCTTCAGGCTTTTGTTTAATATCTGTTTCTAATTTTTCTACTTCTAATACAATTTCAGTAACCATATTCATGTCTTGTGCTTTTTGACTGTTTGGTTTTAAGGGTGTGTCAAGGCTAGTCAGAGTAGAGTCAAATATCTCATAACACTGAGCTTTTCGTGGAGTGTATAAATTATCATAGTGATGTGGGCTTGCTGATATTTCTATTGGTTTTGAACTGCAAATTTGAATATTTTCGGGTGAGATTTCTTCTTCAAATACTGTATTAAAAGGTGTGGCTCTTAATCTGATAGCCACATCATCCTCTATACATATTTCCATTGAAAACGTTTCTTTCAGCTTTATTGCATTAGTCTGGACAAATGTGGCTTCATTAAATTCATATACTAAATAATTGTTTGTCAATTCATTAGTTTCATGTACAGATAAATCAATGTCATCATTGTTATCGTCATTACTATTTTTTGTTATACTCCCGGTATTACGTGCAGATTCAAGGTTTTTATCGGACTTTGTTACTTCGGATTCAATAGGAGGTATAGTATATGAGATTGATTCTAAATTTTTTTTAATAAGTTCCTGGTTAGGTGGGTTTAGACTAGGACTTTCTAACAGATCGCGCTCAATCATTCTTGCTGTAACAACATCAAAACCCCTTTTTATTAAATCCCCTTGCAATGTACACTCCGCTTCGGGAATATGTTTAACTTCATTCGGTACAATCGTTCTGATGTATTCTCTAATTTTGTTTATATCATCACTTTCATTTGCAGAATGAGTACTTTCGTCGTTTGTTTTTGATTCAGATTCTTGGGAGCCATCATCCGACCAACG
Organism: Mysoria sejanus stolli; assembly: GCA_018245835.1. Lineage (NCBI taxonomy): Eukaryota > Metazoa > Arthropoda > Insecta > Lepidoptera > Hesperiidae > Mysarbia > Mysarbia sejanus. The sequence continues at coordinate 6,589 of DWEJ01003967.1, read as the reverse complement.
CAAAGGTAACTGTTCAGTGTCTGAATCTTGACTGCAACAAACATTTGAATTATTTACTGGAGAGGTATCAGTTTTAGAACTTTGTTTAATTTTATCTGGCAAATTAACTGAAGTTTCTGAATTGAATATCTTAGTACAATTGAGTTTTCTTGGCGTAGAAGATTTTCTCCTAGATTTGGTAGAAACTGGTACAATTACAGGGCTAAAATTTTTTTCTTTTCCAGATGTTATCTTTTTGGGCTGTGCTTTATTATAAACATTTTCCCTAGAATCAATGGTTCTCCTTCTACCTTTTACATGAACATCTTTAACGGGTGTCGACCGTCGAGGTTTTATTTTCATATAAATTTTGGTATCCTTTTTTGCTGGTGATTTATATTTAGTAATCTTTTTCTTAGCATCAGTTCTTTTTTCCTTCTTATCATCCTTATCAGACTTTGAGGTTTTTACCTTGTCTATCTTTCTATCGGTTTTATTGATATTTGTACTGGTAATAGTAGATTTATCTATCTTACCATCATCAATATCTTTAGGTTTACTATTAACAATAGGGCTACCAAAATTATAAGAAACATTTTTAGTACATTGCCTAACTGGTCGCGATTTCCCTTCACATATTTTTTCATTGGGAACTTTCTCTTTTATAACATCTTTCGATTCATTATTAATCTTTGAGCTTGTTAGAGATGCAGTGAGAGCACCTTCCATAACTTCTGTGGCAAGCACATAGTCTTGATCATCAGGCTTATAATAAGAGCCTCCACTGGAGTAATCGGTAGGTCGAGATGAATACGACGATGGTGTATTCTGTGTAGGTTTTGGAGTATTGAAAAATCGGGGTGTGGGTATATTCATAATTTTTATATCAGACAATGGATCATCCAATATATCGGGACCAGAAAATTTTGGAGTTTCCATTTGGATATCATAAAGAGCTTGTTTGTACGGAGTTTCTAACAAGTCAGAAATGTTAAGCTTAGCGCCAATTTCATTTTGCAAAGATATTCTTTCTAACTCTGGAGTTTCTATAGGTTGGTCGCCATTACTACATTTAATCTGACTTTTGTCAGTAACATTATCTACAGGTTCTGTCCATTTATTTCGACAAATAATATTAATAGTCGGTTTTACTGTAACAGTAGAAACAGAAGCTTTATCTTGTGCTTCATCAGATACATCTTTCGTAATTTCAAATGATTTTTTTCTAATCTTCGTACTTTTATTTTTAGCCGTACTTTTCTTTTTTTCAGTTCCTTTCTTTACGCTAGATTTTGTATCTTCACATTTATCAGAAACTACATTTGTAGGCGAAGTTTTTCTTTTGGATTTCTTTGATTTAGTTTTAATCGTGGTTTCCGATTTATCAATGCTCCCATTACCTGCATAAGCAAGAGCGCGTAATTCAGAGTCCCAATCATATAACTTTATACTTGTTTTGTTTACTTTAGCTGTACCATCTCCACCTGAACCTACAATACCTGTAATACTGGTAGTAGTTTTAGCTCCAGTATTGTCAGGGTTATTATTATTTATCAAAGGTAGACTAGGTTCTGAAGCAGAGGCACATACATTAGTTCCACCTTGCTCATTTTCAGTTTCATGTAAGATTCTTCTTGGAGTTGTAAAATCTAACACTCTTATATGAGAACTACGGCGAGGAGTTGACGAAGATTTTCTTGTAGGTGGAAGGACATGAGGCGTACTAGTTTTTAGGTCCGAAAGACAAGTATCCTTTGGTAAGGATGTATGAGAGCTGACTTCAACAGTTTTAACTAACTTTTTATCATTTAACTGTGTCTGAGTGTTTTGCAGACAATTTCCTAAAGTTATATTATCAATTGAAGTTGTATCAGTTGTTGATACATCAATAACAAGAGGTCCAAGTTTTTGATCAATGGAACTAGCCACTGAGCAGGGTGCACATTGTATATTGTTTAACATATTATTCTGAGTGACAACAGGTACAGTTTTCTTAGATTTACCTGTAACGACAGTGCAAATTTAAATTAAGGGAATACTTTGTGTAAATCACGACTTATTTAAAAGCATGAGGAATTACCTGTAGCAGGAACAAGAATTATAGTAGGCATTGCCATAATTTCATCCTGAGTGTAATTCTTTTGTAGTTGTGATGTCTGCTTATAAGCTGGTGTCCCATTAATGAATACTGTCTGCATTTGTACAAGAGGTGTGGTTGAAGAGTTTTTTAAAATTTGAGGCATTTTTATATCATTATCAACTTTAACATCTGATATAATTGTTATTTTTGGTGAATTCTGGTCTTCGAATTTTTTGTTTACTGGTTTCATAAGTGATTCTTTTGATGCCAATCTAGGTAAATTATGTAAGGCCGTTGTTGATTGTAAACTCAAATTGTTGTGCTCCTTGCTAACTTTCATTAACAGTTGTGGTTTTGATATATTATTGATAATGTTACCAGAATTCAAAATAATTTCAGTCTCAGCAGGTCTAAAATTTATAAGAAATAAATAATATAAACATTTATAATGAACTATAATTATTTATACCAAAAGTTATAGTATAGATTACAAGGTGACTGCCAATGGTGCGATCCTAGTTTCAAATTCCAGATGGGATTTTTCTAACTTAGTATTCCTGGTAGGGTTCAGAGTCTTAATTTGTGCCTGATGTATGGCAATAGGCTCACCTCCATTTCCATAGTGGGACCTAAACTTTAGTAGTGAAACCTGAGAGAGTTCTATAGTTCTCTGCCTATCTATTAGGGGATTGCAAGCACAATGTTACATAATGATAAAAAAATAATATTTAAAAATATTTACAATTCAATTTAAGAAATATAATACTCACTGTATAATATTGTTTTCTGATGTACTAGAATCAGGTACAATAACTTTATTAATACTAGAACTATCTGAAAAAGATAAACAAAATACATTTGATTATGCTGCTGGGGTTGATATATGTATGCAAACTAGTTCAGCAGCCGAAATAAGGACAGTAAAGTTTAAAACTTACATGACAACCCAACAAAAGAAAATCTATATTCCTTTAAAGATTTCAAGGACTACTTGTATCATTGTATAAAACAGGAAAAAATTATTATATCAGTATTGGACAAGAAATTTAAATTTTTCTTATTACAAATATTTTATAATTGTACTCAATCCAAAAAATTTTTTTTCTTACAGAGCCTCACATAACCCACACCTTACACATATTTCGATAATACACTACATTTGCCTGCTATACATTTTAGCTATGTTTTATAATACAGAATAAGAGTAATAATCAGAGGCAATAAAATAAAAATTAAAGAAAATATACTTACCAACTCCTGTAGAAAAGTTTTGAAAAGTGTCCACATCACATATTCCCTTGGAAGGAACACTGTCAGGATCACTATACTCCTTATGTTTACATAAATGATCATTTCTACTATGACTAACTAAATTTAAAACATCACCCAAATCTTGAACTAATTGTCGAGACTCTGAATCATGACTTTTGACCTACAAGTTAACACAAATTAAAATTAAATATGTACTTAATTTTTAAACTAATAACATAATGACAATGATGGTAAGAGATCAATATGATAATATCATTCATTCATTGTAATTTTTCATATAGAAACACACTCAGGATTAAGTTATTAATAAAGGACATTAAGATAGTGATAAACAATTATAAAGAATGAAATATTCACCAACCATTAAACTAGAATCAGTTGAATATTTCTTTTCAGTAACAGATGAAATAACATTGTTAACTCTATCACTTATATCAACATTAGTAGTGCACACAACTTCTGGACTTTTTGTAGGTGGCTTGCCAGTATCACCTTTTCTTTGATCAGAACTTGTGATTGAATTGGAAAATTTACTTCCTATTTCTGACACCTTTGCGAGCTTTTTATTATAAGGTGTATTGCCTGTAAATATTAAAATTGTGACATTAATTCATAAACAACAAGTGCAGTTTCTTACTTCTAGTTATAAACAAGACAAAAATAAATATTACACAATTAACTACTAACATAAACAAAAATGTACATTTAAAAACACAATTAGTAATATTTATACACAATATTATTGAATTATCTCTAAAATGTATGGAGAAATATCTATATCTTTGTAATATTGTAATGCCACTGATATCTTTAGGACACATCTGCCTATTAATGTAATACAATCATTTTACTAACACTTCTTGTTCTTGGAACTACATTTACTTTATGTAAATTTTCGACATAGACAGTGTTTACCAAGAGTTTTGTTAAAGCTTTCTGATCACACAGGTTATAAAATGGGTAAGCAGATGACCTAACAATAAACGAAAACTATTGCCTATCAATATTTGTAACATCAGAAAGTCTGCCAATACTGTGCTAACTTTGAAGTAGGTAATCCTTCAACACTTTAGTTAAAAAAATAAAAAATGGGTGCAGCTTTTGTAATAAAAATGAATGATTACAGATTACCATATCACATCCAACTGGCTAAGATGAAATTTTTCTCTTTGACATAAAAAAAAATTTTTTAATTGTTTACTGTTTGAAACATCATTTAAATTGGTACATATGCTAGTAGTCAAGTGAAATTTTATAATGTACCTGGTAAATCAGCTAATGATGTAGTTGCTACAGAAGTTTCTAGAGCAGTTGTCTCTGTTTGGCTAGAGGACCGATTACTTTTTTTACACACACAGTTGGGCAGTTTAAGAGATGTACAAATTTCACATACATTAGACTTTGAAAATGAATGATGCCTTCTCAGTCTGAAAAGAGAAAATATTAATTTATAAGTAATTAAAATATAATTTGCATGTACATGTCCTTTGTGGTAGGCGACAAAATGTAAATGTATGAAATGTAAAAGTATGTCATATCATTAATGTTTAACTATTACTGGAATCCAGCCAGAATATAAATATTTAATTATTTTGGTTATCAACAATCTTAAAGTCATTCTTTTAATATTTACTTTTTAATCTCCATAGCATTACATATTTACAATGTTTTCTTTAATTATCATATTTCAAATTACATAATACATCATATTACAAATAAGGTTATGTTAGATTGGACTGAATAATCTTTAATACACCAGTAGGGATTATTGAAAATGTATAAATTAAAAGAACAGTATTAATAAACTAAAGCCTAAAAATTAAAATTATCTCAAATTTTGCTTTCCCATTTTTGGTATCAATATACTGAGCTTCAAAAATCTAGCCTTGTTATTAGTGGGAAGACTGACAAAAATTTACTTCACTGGGCCTGCAAAGGGTGATCATTAAAACAAACAAATATTGTTATCCTTATATAATCAGGCCAACCAGATTGTGAACATGTTACAACAGCACTTAGATTGATCTCATAATCTTATCACTTATATTCTTTCAGGATTTGGGTTAGATTTTTTAGGATTAGAAACAAGCATATGCCACTTTCAACCTCAACCTCAACCAGATCACATCTGAAGATTTATTCGAACTTGATATTCTCTCATAAAATTCATTCTTACCCTGTTTTGTCAGCAGCTCCTTCTAGTGCACTGAGTTTGTTCATGTCCACATTATTGATAAGGAATTTAAAAATCTCTAATAAATTGGTGCATTGAACAAGCTTTCTTCTCAGCATAAAAGGCCTACATGTTTCCACTGAAATAACAAAGTAAGTTGTAGGCCAAATACTGATGTATATACATGGTTTACTAGACAAATTATGTTACTGTACAAACTCTAACATATATTTATGTAAAAAGAACACCTACCATATATTTTGACTGCCCTATATTCAGCCAGAATATTTTTTAGTGACGTCATAAATATTCTGTCATATTCATTTCGCAAGGCATCTAAGTACGGACTAGCTTGCAGAAATTCATCATAGGCGGTCATAAGTTGCTCCTCTGCAAGGTATCCTGCAAATCAAATGTGAATTTTTGAACTAATTTCATACAACATAACTGTCCGTTATAGACATCTGCTGCTCCCGCCATCCCGCCAAACTAAAACTTACCCAGTACAAGTTTCGCCAAGTCCTGGGAGGGAAACGGTGGGATAGTAAATGTAGCATTACTCATGGTAATAATTTTAACATATTTATATAACACTTGTTAAATAATTCCAATGGTAGTAGGAGCACTTGTAGATAAATACAAATAAACAATACAAGCACGCAATAATAAATGCAACTGACAAAAATGACAATTACTTTGTAGTAATATCTGGACATAGTCAAGCGTACATTCAGCCACAGATATAATGAAATATTTATATTGGAATATTTAATAAATTGTGCAAGAAAGAAGGAATGATATTTTTGGTATACATAATCGTTTAATTACTTTCATTTTTTTATAAACATAGGGACCTGTATTCATCGCATTCTCTTAAAAATTAAGCAGAATACTAAGTTATAATAAAAGGCTCACCACCTATTCCATGGTGGGACGTAAACGTAACCGCTGGAACATGTGAATGTTCTGCATTCCTCTGCCTACCTCTTCGGGGATTACAGGCGTGAAGTTACGTTTTAAAATACTAAGTTTATTTCTTCCGTTACCCTCGATTTTAAATGAAATGGCTTTGTTGATATGTTGTT
>DWEJ01003966.1:0-10028 GCA_018245835.1 Mysoria sejanus stolli | reverse complement strand
CTATGTTGTTGGTTGATTATAATAGGCCGCAGGTGTGGATACACGCAATCGTAGACAATTATTAAAAATTAAATTACTTATTAAAAAAGCATTTTACGTCTGTAATAGCGAAAGCTTTAAGCCCTGGGCGTCAACCGATGTCCCTTCTCACCCAGGAAGCACAGCACCTATCACTCCCTGCCTCTATCACTCATATGCCACATCGTCACGCACTTACAATGAGTTAGTAAGTTTTTTCTACCCCAGAAATTCCCTAGAAATAATTTATATAACAAAACAACGATTGCTGGGTCAGCTGTCTATATTACATGTATTATAAAAATCAATGATTATTAGTTTGTCCTTTGTAGGTTCCGAAATGGAAAGAGATTGCACAATCAAGTCTTTGGCCTTTTCGTACTTGTCTGGGATAGGTTTTAGGAATAAAAGAAAGAGGAAAAAACGGGTGTCATGGATTTCGCCGGGTCAGCTAGTAATGCTATGAAATGAAGTTTATACGTGTGTATGATGTACTCGTACGTTGTAAGTCATTAAATATTATTAAAAATTATTAGTTATCATTATCATATTATAATTCCAGGTCTTTTGGAGATAAGCAGAGGGCACTATTATAGTCGCTAAATATGTCTGTATAGCAATAAAGAATTTAAATGTCACCAAATTCAACGTATTTGCTCATATTATATAACTAACGAGATACATGCCTATATACTAAAAAGGCAAATAAAATTTTTAAAAACAATATAGTGAGACCATATAGTTTTAAAATGGATAAAGAATATAGCACGTGCAGCATATTCATTATTTAACAAATATCCAACTTTTTTGCGAATTCTTTTGGAAAAGTGGACACAAACTTATTTGAAGCAGAAATATAGTCAATGTAGAGTTCTATCGCATTGCACAGCCGAGTGCATACAATCCCACAATAGAACAACTTCGGCCATTTTGTATTTCCGTTTCAATTTTTTATTATTATTTTTCCAACCGTTTTATCGTTCCCCTGTTGGACACGCTACTCAGAGCTGTCTGAACTAATAAACAAATTTCGTATCACTTATTGTATTGTTGAAATTACTCGCCTATTTTCCAGGCAGGCAAGAGTGTAACACAAATCACTTATTATGTTATGCAACCTACTATGGAGTATTGGATCATCCTATTGCCGTACACCGGACACAAACCAAAAATACTATTGAATAATATTGCTTTTATTTACCAATGTTTGCTACGTTCCAACCAATAAGAATCTTAACAATCACATAAACATACGCTTTTATTTACAAGGCAAACTTAATTTCAGAGAGATCATTTACTAAAAAAACCACGTATTTTGTAGGAATTAAATTGTGAGATTTGAGTAAGCGCCGGCGGGAAAGAAAGAAGTCCGATTCTACAGGCAATACAGAGCCCTTGCACTGGCATTTGTATACATGTTTCTTATAAATAAATATTTTTCAATTTTTTTTTCAGTTATGTCTACAAGGTCTTTAAAAAGATTACATACTATGAATATATGTGTGCGTAAAGCACTGCTGATACTCTATTAGTTGTTAAAGGCGGAAAAATCTTCAATCAACATTCACTTTTTTATGATTCAGTGCTATTGAACGTTAGTGTCACTCGACTTAGGAACACACGTCAATAGACTATAAGCTTCAGTATAAGCTTAAACTATTTATTCATGAATTAAATTCTAATACAAGTTCCAATCGCATCGCCGCTTTTTTTATAACTCGAGGCAAAAATACGCAAAGGTCGTCTAACTTGTAATTGACAAAATCAGAAGAGTTCTTTGACATTTTATTAAATTCGACGAAGCTCCTCGTGAAATTCCGAAGTTATTTTCGTGAATCGTATTAACTTCTACTAGAGCGCACTTTTTATAAGTACTAAGAGTTCTTGAAAATATAGTTTTATTACATTAATTACACTATTTAAATTTCTCTTTTAAACTTGTATAATTCAAATGTAGAACGTCCTCTTAAAGGAATTCTCTTACAAAACCGATGATAATTAATGAGTACTTTGGAGGAGTTATACGCAGTAATAAGAAACAGCGTCTAGATCAAACGAAACGTAGGTACTCCTTAGACGGTGAACGTCGTGTCTACAGGACCTTGCACTCTGTTACACATCATATCGATCTGAGGTTCGCAATACCAAGACACAACCTGACCCACCATACTTCACGAGGCGTTACTTTTGAAATGTAAAATGTAACAATTTTACATTGTCCTTTAATTAAATGTCATTTTGCGTCAATCGCCTGAGTTGCCACTTCACTAAATATCCAAGATGTTAGTTGTGCACGTTTACTGTAAATAACTACGTACTAAATATTATTATAATGTCAATATAATTACTAAAGTTTAATAATACAGTCTCACTAATTTGGACTACTGCTTCATGTACTATACATATACGATACGAAATGGACGATCTAACATATTACCGTGTAACAACGGAACGTCACACTTTCAATCGCCGAAGAGGTACGCCGATCAGCTACGTTTACGTCCCTACGGAATGGGGAATTAGAATATCACCGTGCAATACAATAAATGACAAAATTTACATAGGAAACACTAATTCCTATACGCCCAACATGTCGCTGTGAAGTGTCCTTGGGCGGGGATATAAATAGTGATTAGAGCGAGCGGTGAGATCAAACGAATTGTGTTCCGTGAGCCGTGAGCGGCGCGTCCACATGACGGCGCCTGCACGCTGTCACATGTACCGGTACCCCGCGACGAACCACGGGATATTCACCCTTGAGTATATTACAATAAACCTCGTTATACAATCACAATGAAACCGCTTACCTGTAAAATTAATAATACAATTAATGAATAATTTATTGTTCTGATTAATAGTGAGAGTACAGGGGAGTAAAAGTAGGAGAGGGTACAGTGAATTTAGAGCTTAGATACAACCCCATATCTATGGATAATTCAAACATGACCAACTGAAAGCAAATATAATACAGGCTAAATTTACATTACAAATCAATTACACGTTTCTGAATATAAATCTTTACAAATAATTTTATGTAACAAAACACGTATTCTTTGCTCGTCATAAGCGTCACTACGTCGCAAATCAAAACCACCACTGCGAGCTCTCAGCACTCGGGTATTCAGATCAGCGTCATGTCATGTAGTCACATCACGTTTACACACCTTCGTTAAAGTAATGTCAGCAAGTAACAGTGTAATGTGAGGCTGTGGTAGCTTAATGGTTCCAAATTCAACCTTCCAGTCAAGGGTTTCTGTATTTAAATCTTCACGCATATTTAAATCTAGAAAATTATTTGCGTTTTAAGATTTAACATCACTTGGTGCGGTGGTAAAGACACGACATCGTGAGGAAATATGCACAATTTTCTCTAAGACATACGAAGTATACTCAGTCTCACGCGGCCAGCCTGGGGGAGCCTGGGGTCTAAACCCTTCTCATTGTGAAAACAGACCCGTGTCAGACAGTACAATGATAAAAAGGTTTGACAATGTATACGCGTAAAAAGTGAAGCTTTTTGTGTATTCCATTTGATGCTTAATATAAACGGATTAAGGTTAACATAAAATAAATATAACGTCCTTCGTAATATTAGTATAGGACTATTTTCTCTACAGTTACAGAAAAGTAGTTTAGTTTATTCATATTTATGGGAAATGTGATAGATTGTGATTGGTCTGAAAAATATAGTTTCCAATCCTTGTGCATGATAGAGACGACCATCTTAGTCCTCTGAAGCAGCAATGAATTTGTCTCAATGTCTTGAATAGAAAACACACTCACTAATACTAACTGTCGTTACATCTGTTACTAAAAGTCCCATACTTAGAGCTCCTGTTTTAACACTAATCAAACGTAATCCCCGAAGAGTTAGGCAGAGGAATGCAGAACACTCCCACGTTTTACCAATTACATTTACGTCCCACAATGGAATAGGTTGTGAGCCTATTGCCATGTATCGGGCACATATCCAGACGATATCGAAACCACTACTAAAACATCTAAATTAAAAGTTTACAGTTTTCGACCTGGGAATCGGACCCAGTACCTGTCGATGGACAGTCGCACTTGCAACCAATACGACCAACAAGGCAGTCAACACAAAACAATATTAATTTAATTAAGTCTTAATACTAATTATAATACTAATAATAGTAATTAAGTCTTAATACTTATTTGTACCAATTTTTTGTAATTAATATAAGAAAATTAATTAATCTTACTATTTTAATAACAAAAATAATTACAATTATTTCATTTACGTACAGAATTATGCAAGTAAATGAAATTGAAATAATTTAACTTTACACTTTTCAACGCTGTGTTAATATTGTAAGCAAATAAATAACAGACACAGTCTTAATCTTACAGTCCTCTTTGAGGTCGGCCTAGAGGGCGCCCTACTTTTCTATTCTCTTTATTTAAAAATTATCTAAGCAATAACAGAAAATGTATTTTACGTTTTTGTTATCTAACCGTTTTTCATGAGAATGAACTCAAACTCATAAAATAAAGAGCATTTGAATATAGTAGTATCCAAACAAGTCATGAGTAACTTATCAGATAAAAGCTATCGTCGTAATGTTCTCGTCACCAGAATACATATAGTCCACATATACTCGAGTAATTCTGTCAATTAAGATAAACTTATTTATATTTCACAATAGTTCGTAGTCACTTATTTGGCGTTAATAAATAATTATGTATTTCAGCTCGAAGTAAGGCAGTCCCGCTAAATGTGTTTACCCTAAATCTTCAAGTACATAAGTTTAGTATCTAGTATGTTACTTACAGAAAGTAAATGTTCAAATTTCACTCGCATGTTGTTCACATAAATGTTATCTTGTTACAGAAATCTGTGCAGGCTGCAGATGCACAGGCGATCGAAGAACATGACAACCGAACATGTGTCTGAAATTGGAATTCGAGAACAGAATGCCTGCCAAGAACGTAATCTCCAAATGGCTGCGGGCAAAGCAGGGCAAACATAAACAGGCATCATGGCGCTAGCGAGCAAATAGCTATTAGGAAAATATGAACGCGACAGAACCGGATATATTGGTGGCAAAAGGCCAACTAGACGCACTAAACAGAGGGCCAGAATATTCCACAGAACCCTCGAACGCTTATAACGCTGTTCTTGAAATCAATGCCACATTCGAGAACATCTCCGGTTACAACTTCACCGACGAATCTGGAGAGCTTTGGAACGACTACATCAATCTTCTCCAAGACCGCGCCCTTTTGGTGTCGTTCCTGCTATTATTTTCCTTGACCACCGTGTTCGGGAACATGCTCGTTATCCTGGCAGTGGTGCGGGAACGGTACTTACACACATCTACGAATTACTTCGTTACATCACTGGCAGTGGCTGATTGCTTGGTCGGTCTTGTTGTGATGCCATTCTCCGCCTTATACGAAGTACTGGAGCATACGTGGTTTTTCGGCGTGGACTGGTGCGACGTATGGCGGTCATTGGATGTTCTTTTTAGCACGGCCTCAATTCTCAACCTGTGCGTGATCTCGCTAGACCGTTACTGGGCTATCACAGACCCTATTACATATCCGATGCGAATGAGCGGACGTAAGGCCGCATTTCTCATAGCAGCAGTGTGGGTTTGTTCCGGCGCCATATCGTTTCCTGCAATCGCATGGTGGCGTGCTGTTCGCACGGAAGAGGTACCGGATTACAAGTGCCCGTTTACGGAAAACCTAGAATATATAATATTCTCATCGACAATATCATTTTACTTGCCGTTATTTGTGATGGTGTTCACGTACTATCGTATATATCGTGCGGCCACTATACAGACGCGTTCGTTGAAGATAGGCACGAAGCAAGTTATGAGGCCGAGTGGTGAATTAGAACTGACATTGCGTATACACCGCGGCGGTACAGTGCGACAGCGGGCGGACGTGTGTCACGGCGCATGTACCCCGGAGGACGCCGATCAGGAACCCTTAACAGCACTGCAGAACAACGGACTGTCCCGCTCGTCCACCCGCCTCACGAATGTGGCTCACAACAAACACTTGCCCAAAAACTTTTCCCTTTCGCGTAAGCTCGCTAAATTCGCGAAGGAAAAAAAGGCGGCAAAAACTTTAGGTATAGTGATGGGTGTGTTCATTGTGTGTTGGCTGCCGTTTTTTGTGGTAAACCTGTTGTCGGGGATCTGTTCTACTTGTATCACTCACGAAGAAATCGTGAATGTCGTGGTGACGTGGCTTGGCTGGGTGAACTCCTCCATGAATCCAGTCATCTATGCGTGTTGGAGTAGAGACTTCAGAAGGTGAGTAATAACATAACGTTGAAGTATCACAAAAAACAGCTGACTATGCCAGAATTGTATTAGAATATCAATCAGTGGCTGTGACTATTCACATTTAGAGTGACTGTGTTCCTACCTTGTTCAGTAGCGCTGCAGCAAATCTTTTACCTTGTTACTTTTTTACTTTTGTTTTTCTTTTATGTATACTTTTATTATCAATTACCTTTAGAATTATTTAACTAATATACATTATTTTCTTTTTTCTTTCTTCTTCTTTCAATTACATGACGCTTTCAGCATAAAAATAGAAAAATCTATAATAGTAATGATTTTTGTATGCTATTATTAACGTCCGACGTAACGAAACACAATCAGGTAAAAGCAACATAAATATTATACAAAATAAATTACCGTCAATGTTTTTAAAAACACATTGCATTAAAAAAAATATTTTTTTTTTACGTTATTGCCATTATGAAATAACAGGTAGATGTAAGTGAAACAGCGTAAATAAATAATACTAATTAATATTTAATAATTAGTTCCCCAGAAATTACGCTCTACTGATATTAACACATCAACTGCATTTAAATCAAAGTCTTTTACGGTAAATTGGAAAATTCCACGCAAAATATTTATGACTCCTTAAACATTGGAATTGAATTGCAGAACTAAAATTCTTTTGTATTACAGCAACTGCAAATTCAAATGGCCTGAGGCAAAGGATCGAAGAACAAACGTACACGATAGCGATGATTATAATTTTAAATTTGAATTTTAAAAGTGGAATTGGAATAGGCCGTGCGCTTGCTTGCAAAATTCCAATTACAAAATGAAAACCATTTTCACAAGCCGATATCGTAATCGAATTGCAATTTTCATTTTCTACACGTTTTCTTTAACATTGTCCCGGGATTGGAACTCTAAATGATTCTGAATCGAGGAACGATCCCTCTTTCAATTTCAGAGCGTAAAGTTCATGGTAACTATTGCTTTGCTACTTCGGAAAATGAATCATGAATCACAGAAGTTTGTTAACTCTTTCCGCCTTGAAATCTAACACGACATTTCAAAGGTATTTAAAAACAAAACAGAAAGCGAAATATTCATAACAGTTCGTTTCGCAGTAACTTATGCAAATATTAATGCATTATTTTAATATCACAATTTTATACTTATTACGTAGAAAACGTTGCGCGCCGCTGTAGCTTAGGTAAAATACTGTATAATTATTTTTGTGGTTCGATTTCAATGAATCTTGAAATTTCACTGCTCTTTCAATACATTTATTAAGTAGGTACACCATGTTTGAATAAACTCTCATGGCGCTCTGAGTACTTATTTTGGGCGACAATAATACTTTAATTTTAAATAGATACTAAGCAAAAGCTATTAAAAAATTAAGCATTTGTGCTTTCTCAAAGTACTACTAAAGTAAGTAAACTATTGCATAATCAATGGCCCGTTGGTGCAGAGGTTAGTGAACCTGGTTAGTGGATCGTGGGTTCGGTTCCCACCCAGAGTAAATATTTGTGTGATAAGCACAAGTATTTGTTCTGTGTAAAAATATATATTTAATCTCTATTTAAGTATATATTTATATGTGTATATTATGTAATTTATCAGCCGTCCGGTTACCATAACACAATCTCACCTGACGCTTACTTTGAGATCAGATAGTCGTGTGTGGAGATGTCCCAAGATATTATATTATATTAAATTACTGTTTCAGCCGTGAAGCAAGGCATACAAAACAATTGAGCGTTTGAATGTAGTTAATAGAAATTCGAAGCGTGCCACCATTTTATTATATTTAGACTAGTATTAAGGATGGTACATGGTAGCTTCCAATTATTTTTGGCTTTTAGTACCCTACATTATCTGTATCATTATTTTTGCAATAAAACCTTAATGATTACATTATTTGATATCTACATAATTTATACACGCGTGTCTAAAAAACGCGAACACAATCGGGAATCCCATGCGAAAAAAATATACAAACATTATTTTATCGTGTAAACGTTAAGATCGAAACGAGGCTGGCGACCAGTCGATAATGACAGCTCTTCGTCTTTTGTTTGTACAAGGCATTCGCTCCTTGATCTGCGCATCACTTTATATGATAATTCTCTCATAACAACGTTCCGCGGGACATGTAAAAATTGTTTTTACTACGAATGTACAAAAAGAACGTAAGTTAGGAGTTCTTGTTGTTTATTTATACTGATGATGTCATTGATCGTAACACCAAGCATTTTTTTATGATTGTATTCCTGGAACTGGAAAGTTCGGGATCTTCTGGATTTCATATGAATCTCAATATCAACTCGCAATGTGCGCACATCTTCTAAAATAAAAGCGAGATTATAAATTGAAATTCATCAATGACATTTGAAATAAAAAATATGTTATTATTATTATGTGGTACAAATATATCGCATTTACTGAAGCGAAAGTTTTGAAACAATATAATAAGAAAATTTTAAATGTATCCTGAAGCGCGGAGCGCCGGTGTTTCCAGGACATTATTACATTATAGGGAAGCGTAAACAAAATTTTATTATTGCGGGGCACTTTACACCACACCGGCGACAACCTGAACGTGAACCTATGAAAATTCTCTAATTAGTTTTGACGGGTGGTGGCCCTGAGTGGAGCAACGTAACTGTTTAATTTAATAAAAATAATTGCGTTACATTAAGAGAAAGTGGTACAACACGCGCTGAACAAATATTAAGTGTGTTTATTAATGACTTTTGGAGCATACACTCTTCGAATATAAGGATGGAGATATTTGGGAGTCGGATTTCTCTGCCGTCTGTTATGGGACCGAGTATGGTGGCGTAATAATAATACATAGCACTCACGTTTTATTTATAAGTGAGGAGCGATTATGTAAACAGATGTTGTTAAAGAAAATTAATTGCTTGGCACAAATAGTCCCTAGTTGTTTTCCTAATATTAACATACCCACTAAATACTTACCGAATCTTCTATGCTACGTCACTACCATGTACATTTTCAGATACTACGCTACAGAGAAAGACACTTCAAATCTCAATGAAATTCAAAGACCAACGATACAACAAAAAAAAAACAGAATAAAATTTAAATCTTACCAATTTATTTTATCATTCACCAACCAACTATAACATCTAACTTTCAACAGCGGCAAAGTAAAATGGTTCCCGGAATTATATAACATTACAACGTTTCAACGAAGAGCGCAATGATTTTTAGAGATTATTATTAGACAAAGTATAATCGAAAAGCAAGTTTATTATTTATTAATTTACAGTGTAATAACAGGATCCTGACTCTAATCCTAACGACGTAAGCCGCACATCCGAACCAGCAGCGAAGCAGCGACAATATATTCTTAATTAATTTAGCTGGCAAATTCTATTAATCGTAATCTCGGTAAGCGGTCGGCCTCGAGGTGTTTACAACGCTTTCAATAATCCATTTAAAGTTAGTCCAACGAAGCTCCGATCGTCGATCGCTCTGGGTACCACCCGGACGATACATTAAAATTGCACAAATACTTACAGTATTTTAAAATGTTATAAGGATATCACAAGTCTCGTGATAATAAATAGTGTTAAAACGTAAACGTTACATCACACCTGTACTCTCCGAAAAGGTGGCATAGAAATGTAGAATACTCCCATAATTTACCAGTTGCGTTTACGTCCCATTTTGGAGAAGGTGGTGAGCCTATTAGCATAAATCGGGCAC
>DWEJ01003965.1:0-10029 GCA_018245835.1 Mysoria sejanus stolli | reverse complement strand
GGTGTGGTGCGGTGTGGTGCGGTGTGGTGCGGTGTGGTGCGGTGTGGTGCGGTGTGGTGCGGTGTGGTGCGGTGTGGCGCGGTGTGGCGCGGTGTGGCGCGGTGTGGCGCGGTGTGGCGCGGTGTGGCGCGGTGTGGCGCGGCTTGTCTGAGCACAACTACACACCCTGGCCGCCTATAAGCAGCATCGTATGCGATGCGAGGACCTGTGCTCTGCGATCCTCAACCCGCATGCCCAGCGTGGGGTTTATGGGCATAACCTCTTAGGGGAGGTCTATGTTCAGCAGTGGACTGCAATAGGCTGATGATGATACGGCACAGATGTAGATATTGACCTATGGACTTCCAAATGCGTGTTTAACATGTTGTTTCGCAACGGTGATCGATTTCGGGAACAATTTTGAACCTCTACACCTAAGATAATGTTGAACCTTCAGTCTATTTAACGTATGCTACCCTCTATCTTCTTTTGGTATTTGAATAAAACACGGCGTAAAGTTTAATTATGGTCCACAAAACCTGACTCGAGATTTACGAAAATGGATGCGTTATTTGTGTTTAATTCTGCTGTGTGATAGAGCGAAAATATGCGAGGAAACCTGAGCGCCTTAGTTCGCGATAATGTTATTTAATGGTCCTTTAAAATTTTCAAACTATTGTTAGATAAAACCTGTGCCTAATAGCAGATTAACGAAATGACCGATAATTACTAGTATAATGATACAGATCGTGATGCTGATGATGATAAATAAAAACATACACCTATGTGTGTACAATATTAAACAAAAATTTTAATGCTGCAGATTATTTGTTAGTTATTTGGGTCACCGCCATTTCCAAACTGTGTTAGCGATTTGGCAATTTATTTCGATATTAATCCATTTGTACGCTTTAGATGGGATGTCGCCTTGTCAAACTTTGGTGCAGATGTTCGTGGAATATCCTAAGTGACATTTAAACAGCGTGATTTAAGTTGCCGGCCTTGCTACTGTATAACTTGTCTCGTTTGGCGGACAGGTTCGAACAACTGGGGCGATTCCGGGCCATTTACCACAATCTTATGAGTGTTCATTAGGAAGGCAGAGTCCTTCGAGTGCTAATATCGAGACCAATATCTCCATCGTCTAAGACCTGATATTATATTAAAAAAAACACCATCTCGCTTGTAGTCCCTGAAGAGTTAGACGGAGCGTAGAACACTCACATTTCACCGGTCACGTTTACATCCCATCATGGAATACGTGGTGTCTATTACCAGTGATACTTTTTAATCCTATGAAAATCGCTATGTATAACATTTATATGATATTCTAGTAAATATTCATGATACGAGTAGGTAATTGCAACAGGGGTCCGAAGTTCGATTATTTATATTTTGTTTTTAATTATATATCTCTTAATATTTAATATTATTCGTTACAACAGTGAAGGCAAGATCGCGAGGATATCAACACGATTTAGTTTTATATAATATTTTCTAGATCAGAAAGCCTTTAAATGTACAGTATAAATGCATTTAAATCAGTACATCTTCACTCTGGTTGTTTTGCGAGATGACCTACATCCAAGAGTCGTGGAATAATAGAGTTGACGTTAATGACGAAGTGCATAAACAGTCATTACTCTGGGCTTGTATGTAACAGTCTAACTTGCCATGCGTTGGTTGGGTTAAACGTGTTTGTAGTAGAAACACTGAAGCTTAAAGGTGAGCACATGGCCGCAACCGTCAACTTGTTACAGCGACCTAAAAGTTTAATAACCGCATTTACGTTGTAACGTATTGTTACGTAGTGGCTCCTTTTAGTTTACCTAAACTTTAGTCAAAGCTCCGACTGGCGAGCGGAATTTAATAGCAGCCTGTGCTTACAGATGTGTGATACAAAGGATGTTGTGGATTCGTTTGCGTTTATACTGGTTAGTTTGTTTGATATGTGGTTGTGTAAATCTACGCGATTGGTATCGTATTATCAAAAAATTATAACATCTCCATTGTAATGTTCGAAGAGGTAGGCAGACGAATATAATGCATATCCACGTGTCGATAGTTACGTTTACGTCCCATTGTGGAACAAAATGTGAGACTATTTCCATACGCCGAGCATAAATCCTGACTTTAAGCTACTACTAGAAATATTCCATAATATGCGACCCGTAAATCGAATCCAGGACATCTCGATCAGCAGTTTCGCTTACAACTTCTAAACTAACGAATCAGTCAATAATTAACTTAATAAGGTACACAATGTCTGTTGCTTTAACACAGAGTTTTTACTATCAAAGTTACATGTAACAAATTCCATTTATTACTTTAATTAACATTTATTACTTTAATTAACATTTATTTATTTATCCATGTTTCAGTCACAATATAGGTATATATGTAATATACAATGTAAATGAAAATCAAATTTAGTTGAACATTTACAGTAATATTATTCTCTTCAGTTCATCAGAATCTTTATTTTATTCAGTAACAAAATATTTATACAAGGGATCTAGTTTATATAATATGACTACATGAAAAATCACAAATGTTTAAATGTAAGTACATCAGTTGATATGGAGTACATTCTTCTTGTACTATTATACGTTTAAGCATCAGAAACAAAATAATTGGTACTTCCAACTCTCCTTGACGGTATTGTACCGTAATTAAAACGAAATATACGAATTTCCAAAATCTATTCTTTTAAAGTATGAGATGAATAACGAGCAACCAGAGTAATTCACTGCCGCTGTACAACCGACATCGAACAAGCCTGTAGGAGTATCTATATATTAATACGTGAAGCGTCGACCTTTTGGTTCCTTTTTACAAACGGTGGGCGAACGAAAGAGTATGAAACTTGGTAACGATAAAGTTCAGATGCAGGATCGTTGCAGAAAGATAGTATTTTATGAAATAAAGCATAATATATACCTTATTTTATGGAAAAACCACCTCACGCACTGTTACTAAACCCATGCTTACAAAACATTATACGTACGCGTCAGTAGAGATGGTGACAATAATATATCGATATAATTATTTTGAAATATCGATATTGAAATATAGATATCGAAGGTTGTAATTTTTTTTTAATATTTTTTTTCCTATTTTGTAATCTTTTTACTTCAAAAAGTACTCTTTTTTTACAGTCCTCATTTCTTGGTTTTGTTGTATATAGCTTAGTATTGTCTCTTACGATAACCTTAACATTAAAACTTGAAATTTAAGTGAATTGTGGTCGAATTTTGACCAGTAGGCGGTCACCAGTCATTATAAATGTTGTTTATTACGACAGCATCAATTGTTAGTAAGCTTTAGTAATAAGTGCTGTGACTGCAAGATTGGGGCCCTTAGTAATTTTAACCAGCTTAGTACATGTTAATATCAGAGCAGTATTAGTTAGTATCTGTTATATAAGAGATTGTTCACAAACGCTTGCCACTTCTGAGGACTGAAATTATGGCCGTACGATTCAAATGGCATCAGAAACAGCTTACCAATTGCTCTAGTAGAGCAATGGATGATGGTATCAAGTGTGGCGTCACGACTGACCTCGGTGGACCGTGTACATGATATATCTACTAAATAAATAATTTCATATAATCTTTATAGAGAAAAACTGATAAGTGACCTTTTTGTTAGTTATACGAACGAGAAATGTATCATTCACTACTCAAGCACATCTTTCTCTATTGCACACAATAGCTCACGTATCATCGATCATATGGAAACGGGAATTTATGAGGGGAGCTGGGATCGAGATAAAAAATGCTGCAATGAGTAGTGCAGATGTAGGGTGACCATGTGGTTACAATTCGCGGGATATTTAACACTGGTAATTTGAACAATAATATATAAACGCTGAGAGGAAGAAGAAGAAGAATTTATATATAATAATAATCATAAGTCTATTGCAGTCCACTGCTGGGACATGGGTCTACCCTAAAGGAGTGATGCCGTTGGGCATGTTGGGCATGTTGGGTTGGGGATTGCAGAAAAGCTTTTCATACCGTCTTTGCATCACAAAGAGCACACAGCAAGCGTTATTGAGACTTTACCTCAGCTCAAAATTTGTACGATTGATGAAAAATTATAATAGTTTTATTAAAAGATATTGTATTTCTGATTCTAAAGGTTTCAATGTAATCTTAACTTGAACTTGATGTGTGGAAATGGACAGCTGTGATTCTGCTTATCCCGCAAATTAAAAAAGTTAAGAACACCCTACAATGCACTTAACATCGTAACTATTAAACTTCATAATAGGTACACACTATGCACGCTGCATTGGCTTGGAAACTCCGCTGGGATGGATATTTTCTATTTGGAAGTTTCTCGAACACGATATTGTGGCTACTTCGTCATAGATATTTAATCCGTTTAGATACTTCAGTAGCATCGTCTTTAACATTTACTTTACGGTATACACATATATGTACATATGTACATATATGTGTATGTATGTCGTGCTATTTTTGTATTCATTTGTTTTATATAGAGCGTTGCCATTTTGTATTCAGGAATAGGAGAACGTTCTCCGAATGGCGTGAGTTGGATTTCAATTAGGAAATCTGCACGCTTCATACTTCTCATTTATCATACCCCATTTCCTCAGTGCGTTTGACTACAACACGTTTCATTTTTGCGCCCAGACTCGTGTGGTAGACACCACCATCGGTGTGTGCCTTAAGTGGTGTATTAAAATGGATGAGGAAGGAAATTGGACTAAGATAATAAAGTCAAATATAAAAGTCTATTCGTTTGCATACAAAGGAATGCAAATGAAATTTGTGTTGTCCTATTACTGTAACATAATGAATGGACGTATATAATATAATGACTTCGGAAACTGCAAGTGACGATCTCATTTCTTAAGATCAACCACGCTTCTGTGATTAACTTACAATAAAAACCATATCATAACTCCACTCATAGTAACAAACATCATTGATTCGTCGTTTGCAAAATCTGACTCCGATTTACCAGTGCCAAATCCAAGTAAGGAAAATCCAACAGTACTCGATCCGGCGATCCTATCCTGATCCGGCGATTCCTATCCTGATCGTCCTATTGTTGCAGTCGGGAGTCCACTTTCAACTGCCACTCTAATCACATATGGACACATTCCATAGCCTGCTCTATCCCCTCTTTCTGTAGCATAGTATATGTATATACAGGCAGTCCTCGTACTTACGGCATGTTAGGTTCTCGAAATACGCCACTTTATATTTATGTGCATATACCTGCACAGATTCTTATTACTGCAATCCAGTTTTAGGGGTGCTCGAAATATCCTTCTCTTCAGATGTCTAGAGTGTTATATGTTTTATATAAGTAACATCGCGTCTGTAACCGCGAAGAGGTAGACAGAGGAATGTAGTAAGCACCCGCCTTTCATCGCTTACGTTTGTGTTTTATATGATAAAATAAACTGATTTTTGATACATAAGTTATGACCCTTCATCGTACGGTGATGGATTACACCTCTCCTAGCGCAATTGCTCGAGAACTTTGCTAGTTTTGTTCTCAAGTTTTTGTTTGAAAATATAATATGTCTTTTTGGTCGATTGAGAGCAATATATGCGATAAATCTTGGGCAATTTGAATGGATCATTATTATTCTTGACATTTCAACCTACGTATGCCCACTGCTGGAAATAGGCCACTTCTCAAATATCACCGAACTCTTCCGAAACGGCTTAGTTGATTTTTGTAAAATATTATTTTGTAGAGTTGGTAGATCTGAGAACACGTAGTTGGTCATTGATTATTAATCCTTTAGTGATAACGGTGAGCCTATGCAAAAAAAATTTTTTTTTGAAGAATTTTTCCTTAGTAGGTATTTTTTATCCATTTGGCATCAAAAAATACCTATAACCTTAAATTTCTTTTTCCTACCCCTATCTTCCATTTTCTGTTCGCTATTTAGTACTTACCTAAAATATTCAAGTAATTTAAGCGTCGTTTGTTTTTCAGACATTTGAAATTCATTCAAACACAATAGATTATTTATTTTTTATTTAATAACCAAAATATTGTCTAGAATAATTTTTTTTGGCATCAAAACGTTTGCCGTATCAGCTAATATTATAAGTTATGTATTACTTCTTTCGTTCCAGTTCTATTATAACAATTTATAAGCCATTATTGTCTATTGTTATACAAGGAAGCGGCGGTACATAAAGTCGTTAGCTCTAAATTTGTATGTAATTAATGCTGAGCTTAAAATACGGTCTGGCCGCATTTAGAACGTTTAGTATAAACATGTTTTATTGACCATCTGACCGGTAGTAGTCTGTGTTAGGGTTGCTACTTTAGCAGTAACTTTTATTTGAAGTTTGAAAATAACTCTCGTGTTTAACTAGGTACAATAATTTAATAATAAATAATAATAATAAATTGATAAAATACCTTCAATTTACAAAATTGGTACCTACTAAAGTTTGACGTTTGAGTCTATAAAATGAGAAAAATGTACTTCGTCTATTACGCCAACAAAAATGTGTGTGCGAACTACTTTCGAAATTTACGTAGCTAATTTTCGACAACCCTACATGCATCCTGTCGCGTAGGAAGGTATTTTGGTGCCGATAGTAGAAATATAGGAGGTGCGAAGAGAAATCATTAGTCATTTTTTTTTTCGACGTTTTATCCACAGTGAACGTGTGTGGGCGTTTTGTTTTTGTGTAAATATCGGACTGGTCAGATTGACCTTGTTGTATGAAATGTGGTAATTGGAGTCATATAGCGTTCGCTAGCTCTGGTTCCCAACTGGTTCCCAGCTGTTCACTGTGGTTCTTTACGGATCGTTTTTGTTTCAGGATACACGGGTTAATACGATTAATGGTAATATTAAAAAGTCAATAAATAACCCCAAGTGGGTTACTTCACATGGCCTTTTGAAAACTGACGCTCTTATTAACATTTATCATTGTACTGACCAAATGCGAGGTATTAGACAACATAATTATGCCTTACATAATACTATGAAGATCAGTGAACTGAGTAGGTTTCCTTACCATGGTGTCGCGATTACAACCAAATGATGGAGAACAAAAATAAAATTATTACTTATTGTAATCAAAAGGCATAGAAAAAGATACCATACAAACATTGTCAGGAAACCACCTTAAGAGCAATTGAAGCAAATCTTCTCGTAACATATGAATAAGAAATTCAATATGTAATAATTGCTGCAGAAAATACATTATGGAACGAGCAATAAACACAAATATGCAAATATGTAATAAATAATAGAAAAAACACGACGTATCTGTAAGGTAGAAGATATGTGGCTCTCTGTCCTCTTTACCTATTCCGCAATGAACCGGGCGTTATGATATCATAACGTTCGTATTGAATAATACATTTAAAATATATATCCGCTGTTGTTCTAACTCAAAGGTCCATCCGTTTTTCCTTGTTTCAATTGCTTATAATTATCTACAACAGTTCCTGCCTTAACACTTAAAATTATTGTAGCTGGACTTCCTAATGGGCTATAACATTTTATAATAAACCTTTTATTTATGTCATCAAACCACGTACGTAACTTCACGCCTGTAATCCCCGAAGAGATCGGCAGAGGAATGCAGAACATTCCCACGTTTCACCGGTTACGTTTACGTCCCAATATGGAATAGGTGGTGAGCCTATTGCCATGCGTCGGGCACATATCGAGACTTCGAACCACTATTAGAATTTTAGTTTAGATTTTCTAGAATTAGAAAAATTCTTTTGTAGTGTTCGACCCGGTAATCGAACCCGGTACCTCCTAATCGGCAGTCGCACTTGCAACCAACACGACCAACGAGGCAGTCAAATGAAACCCGTGATTTTCGTTTATAAGCGTTTTTTAAATTCCATATTGTTCGATATGATTTCCCACCGATATTTTTTATTGTCCACGGTGCTATTGCGACCAGCGATCTATGAACGCTCTGTTATGCCTTAATAAGAATGTTTTGTCACTTTCATCGAAGATAATATATAAGAAAAGATTTAATTAATGATATAAAGTTGTAAATAAATCAACTCACCGCAGTTCATGTTCGACACTTCAACTCTCGGTACTTTAATGCCTTCGATGACGCTGCCGTCCTCCAGCGCGCAGTAGCACACGAAGCGGCGACACTGGATCAACGTCGTCAACGTAATATCACACCTGTAATCGCCGAAGACGTCGGCAGTGGAATGTAGAACACTCCCACGTTTCATCAGTCCAACTATGGAATAGGTGGTGAGCCTATTGCCATTCACCGGGCACTCATGTCTAGACTCCGAACTTCTATTAAACAATCTAAATTAGAAAATTTTGTAGTGCTCGACCGGTGAATTGAACCCAGAACTTTCCGATCGGCTGTTAGTGGAACTGAACGAAATACTAGCATTTGACGCATTAAGATTTTTAGGGGGCGTTACTTATTATTTCAAAATATTATAACGCCTTTCTATTTGAGTTATCTTTCCGATTCTTGACTGCCTTGTTAGTGGAACCGTTACAAGTGCGACTGCCGATAGAGAAGTTCTGGGTTCAAATCCCGGATTGGGAGGAATTCGATTTTTAGAATTTAAATTTTCTAGTACGCGTTCGGAGTGCAGAAATATATCCGGTATATGGCAATAGGCTCACCTATTCCATAGCGCGACGAAAACGTAACTGACGAAACGTGAGTGTTCTGCATTCCTCTGCCAACCGCTTCGGGGATTACGGGCGTGGTGTTACATTTTAGTACGATGGTGTTGTCTCCGGATCTACCAACGCATTCCACCAACACCGATATCCACGGACGAAAGCGAGTAACGAGAGCTGGTGTCTCGTTCACGACAGCCCCACCTGCACCGGCGCGTACAGCCACAGCGCGGTGCACTGCGGCGCCTCGTAGTGCATGTGGCCGTCGGCTCCGTACTTCTTCTTGAAATATTTCATCTCGCGTTTGCACGGTTCTGCAAAGTTGTTATACACTAGCAACGTGTCATTGGCAGACAATATGGGCGGTAGTATCACTGGAAGTAGTACCCAATGCTTGTGTGAACGTGTGCGCGTGCGAGTGCGCGTGAGCGTGAGCGAGCGCGTGAGCGTGAGCGTGAGCGTAAGTTACGTGTTACGTGCCACATGTGAGTGGGAGTGTGTAAGTTACGTGTAAGTAAAAATTCCATTTCATTTGCGACTGCGTCAATTCCCTAAAAGAAACTGTGAGTGTTCGCGTCCATTGAGGTCGTCAGCGTCAGCTTCATCAAGTTCTTTGTTGTCTCGTAACGACGCCGTCCGAGCTCCCACTCTGGCCGCTCGCGACTCCGGACGCCTCCTTATACTAGCCTCTTACGACACGCAGGAGACACCGTACAAATTCAAATCATGGGCTACAATTTATAGTACTATACAGACATCAAAGATATAATGGTCGAGTAACTGTCAATCGCCCAATGTACCATACTCCATCTCGAGCGCCTCATCCCTCTTCCAGCGTCCGGCCGCGGGCGATTTCACCGCGTGTATGTCCTGGCAGTAGCCCTGTCTGCACACGAGGCCGTCGTCGCAGCCGGGCTCCAGGAACTCTTCCTCGATCTGGACGCAGCATCATCGTGACCAAACGTGCAAGACAACTTGGGAAATTATAAAATTGTACCCTTTGATACACATCAGAACGTTACAGAATAATAGATGTGTAGAATATAATCATGTTATATCGTCACGCTAGGTTCCTATCGTCACCCCTGCGGGGTGGGCAGAAAGCTCCAAGCGTTAAATGTTTACCTCAGTTTCTTTGGATCCGTTCACATTGTGAATTGTCTTCTTGTATTCAGCACATTTCTGGTTCAATTCTGGAATTAGCAAAACATACTTTTTACTTTGTGCATTTTTTTTTACTTTGTGCATTGTATAAATATAATGTAAATGTATTCGGTTGTCGGTCATAGAATTTTACTTCACAAAAAGTAATACGGTATTTTCTATACTTTCATGTTACTGAAATATTTCAGAATATCAATTCAAGGCTAAATTACAAGATGGCGGTCATGCGAAATTCTCGAAAATTC
>DWEJ01003964.1:0-10030 GCA_018245835.1 Mysoria sejanus stolli | reverse complement strand
ATAATTGTGGATAAGATACATATCGCTGTTGGTAGTTTTCATACAAGATGAGTCATGGAAGGGATATCTATATGTGTGTATAGAAACGGGATTCTAAAAAAATATTTAGAAGACCTGATTCATAAAACTATTGTTGAAGAACAAGTTCACATACAATTGTAGGTCTTATGTATTGGACGTTGCCGGCGAGAATTGGATGAATTTCGACAACCGTATTTCGTTGTAAACTCACAAATCACGTGGATGACTAATCTTAACTTTGTATTAGCAGTTTTATTACATCTTAATTTTAGTAAATCGTTCAAAGGAAAACATGCAATATAGAACAATTGTTGGCATCTTTCCACGTGGAACAGGGCGGGATTGTCTTTTAGTTTCAATGAAAAGAAAAACTCTTGAAAATTATATAAATTACTTTTACTTTCATATGAAAGCAATAGTAATTCACTTCTTTAAAATAATTCATTACTTGTGTAGGTATAGTTTATTTATACCTACGTAAAATGATACTAAAACATACGTGGTGTATAAAGTTAATTTAAATAAGAAATTACTGTAATATTCGTATTCCAAATTTAAATTGAAAACAGAGAAAATATATTATTTTCTTATTTTTAATTCACATTTTAGTTTAAAAAGTTGTTCTAAATTTAATTTATCACCATCTCTTGTGACACTGTTTTTCCAAGAAATCGTATGTGCAGCAATTTGCTGAGACCGCGTTCGCCGCAAATGATCGCATTATTCGTGTTGCTTGCGGTAGTTTGGACAACATCGAATTTATGTCTAAATAGACGAGCATAAGATTTAGAAACGATGGTAGTTTAGATAATTAAGTTGTAAATATAATCGTTTCGGTTCGGTAAATAGACTCAAAGAAATGTGTTTTTTGTTTGAAATAATGAGTAGTTGCTTATTTATAATGATTTATCTTATACATTATGTAGTTTTTATACTTTATTGATCGTGAAACGTTTATTTAAACAGTAGCTTTATCATTACCGATCAAATCGTCTCTAGTGATTGTGTGAATATTATTTTCTCTTATTCATAATTGACGAGGGTTTCAGAAGACTCAGAAACTGGAGCGTGTGTATGACAGAGTGAATTTCAATATTATAAATTTTATCTCACGAATTGTGACTACATTATTTTATTTACCGTCTTAAAGGAAAAATTGTAATGGAATTAAAGTATAGCATTAGTTAAAAAATACTTAAACTAATAAACAATACAAGCAGCTCCGACAAGGCTTTTCGTAATACGAGTTCCCTACTGTCATACAACGCTGATGTAAAATTGCTTCAGGCACTTTGTGCTGTTATGCAGTTGAAGATATTGTGTTCTCCAATTACTTATCTATACATAATAATGTATTCATTTTCTTTAAATGTATTTCAAATGTAGCATTATTAGAAATTTCATATTTAGGTGATTTCTTCTTTTTAATATTCAATATAGAAAGTTTTTTTTATAGTACCTAATATAATATACGTATAATTTGCGCTTTGAATTTACAACCCCTGTATGATAATCAAAACACAAATTATACCTTAAAATAAAATTAAATTTAAAAATGTCTGTTAAATTTACCTATGTTTCTCATCTCATTTTATAATTTGTTTTTAAAATTATCTCGATAAGAAATAAAAATTCAAAATGTTAAAAATGCTTTCTTAAAATGTAAAAAAATGTGTAGTTATTTATTTATAATTTTCAGCTCCTTATAAATAGTCTAATGACTTTTGATCTGTAAAGATTGCGAGAGAATGTTCAGCAGGTATTCAACATTTCGATATTTGACAACACAGAGTTATAAAAATTAGAAATATTGAATTAGTAAATATTTTATGACAACACAAGTTCACACACCGCCGTCTGATATCCTCGTAAATTTAAATGTACTGACCAGTGAACAGTGTTTAGTAATAAGCACTTCTGATTAAAATAAGGCAAAAAAAATTTCAGTGTGTGCTCCGAAAATTTAATATTATATTATTGTCTCTTTCGGGTCCAACTTAAGCTTGTTATTTATGAAATATTAACAATGAAACTTTCTCCAAAGCGTGTAACGTCTGCCAAGTCGCACTTGGCTAACTTGGCGGACTATGCCCTTAGCTCTTACATTCTGAGAATACAACTGTGTTCTAAGTAGAACGATTAAAGTGATTAGATAAAAACAATAGAATAGTGATAAAAGTAATCGTATCGTAACTACGTCATAAGAACTTATTAATTCTATAACAATTTCATATCGTGCTGGCAATGCTGAACACAACGTCAGAATCAGAATACCATGTTATTATAATTGTCATAATGGTTACATACCATTATGTATATCAAATTGAAGTCGGTTGAACTTGTACCCGTAACGAAATATACTTAATATGATGGCATATTGCCTTGGTTAGATTCCTATGCTGACTACTTGGTCTATTCACGAACGAAATGAACGACACGCAAATAAGGATTGTAACTTATAATATCGAAATAAAATAGTAAAGTCGATAGAACAAAATATCGATATAGACGAAAATCGAATAAGAAATTGATATAATCGACTAGCGTGTTAGGTATCGATGACGAGAAAATAGAATTAATATCGATATAATAGAAAATCGCATAAAATATCGATATTCTCTTAATTGAAAAAAAAAAACGATTAAATATCGAACTAAAATAGAAATTTAGTATATATCTGTTTTATATTTTATATATATAATTATTATCTTTACTGAAAGTGTCTAGATCTATCACTGTCTGAAAGCAGAGATCCCTTTCCCAATTTATACGAGTACACACGAGTATCCGTGATCCGTCGAAAGTTAGTTGCCGAATTAACGATGATGTAGCACTCAAAGTTCAACACCCGTGCCAATCGATTGGAAACCATATATCAAGTTGACTAACACAGAACATACTCAAACATCTGTTAGGTGGTCGCGAATGTTAAATTAAATGCTGTATTTTCATTAACATTCATGCTAATAGACAATCATGGCGTAAAATCTACCTATACACTTAAGAGCGGCCTTTCTAGAGCGTTCCATAATATTCTCTAACGTGTGAGAAGTCGCTCAGTATGCACAACCAGCGTGACTGACTATACTATATGGCCCTAACCCTTATGTTGAGAGAAGATCCGTATCCAATAGTGGAACAATAAAAGGATTGATGATCCTTGATCCGAACCGAGAACCCTGCTCTGTCTATTGGCTCATTCCATATTACGGGGGACGTGGCATATAATCCGTAGAAAGTGGAAGTACTACACTCCAAAGAGGTAGGCTCTTGGGGAAAATATGTGTGATTCTATGTTATGTGGTGAAATATATCTGTACGAACCTTATGCAAGTTATGGTAAAGAAACAATATTTACACGTACCCTAAATTGTATTGCTGTAAGCCTAACATCTAATAATAACAAAGATATCGAGCATGGTATAAATAAAACAGTAGCCTTGATCACAACAGTTGTTACATCATAAACACCGGATTTTCGTAGGCGATTGTTTAATGCATGCAGAATGGATTTAGAGACACAAATGGACGCGATGAGTCAATTATGACATAATGCATAACGGCCAATGGGTTTGTTACAGTGAATTTAAATTTGCAACTGCAGCGAGCAGCGTTTTGAGTTCAAGATGTACAAATGGCTTCATAATTCTATTTACGCTTTTTGAATTGCAGAAAAACGATTGTTGCCAATGTGCGGTGTGTAAAACGTTTTTAAATCCATTGTGGCATTTTGGTTAGTTACCATGGTGGATGACATTTGTCGTTGCTTTAGGCTTTAAAAAAATAAGTTAGTTTTAGTTGCTTTTTAAAAAATAAGTTTCTAATAATTTGTCGGCCTTATTTTTTCTTAGTTCATTGGCATTTTATATGGCGTTTATTGTGGTTATACTATTGCTAAGTAGAGTACAGGATTTATACATTTATTTTTATTTATTTTTATTATTTATAAAGCTAACAAATTATTCGTTATTTTAGTGCAACTCTGATCTCAAATTGCTCAAATAATATACAATTTACGTCATCAAGCGTTTAATCGCATTCGTTATTTCCAATGTGCTCATTATGTGGCCAAATTTGCAACTTGTCATGAATTATAAAACCCATTATTATAATGGTCATCAAATAAATCTGTTACTACGTTGTTAACGGCAACTTTTCGTGCCGTTCTGTGAGTACCGGTACTTACTCGTATAGTTACTAATATTTTGTTGACTCTATTCTTCGTACCTAAGAGTCCTTATTTCTTCACTTCGCTTAAGTAAGGATTAAAAGAGATTTGATTTAAAAGTTTATCTGGAAGCATTTCCATATGATACTATCATTTAGACATAACATGATTTGATTGCTTCACGTCTCTGCCTAGCTGTATAAATGTGGACTTACATAATTTAAATAAAACGATCCATCAAACAAAGAGATGATCCCTCGCGATCTGAGAGAGGAATGATTTTGTATAAGTACCTAATGTTCTTTAGCTTTAGCTTAATTGTATAAAAAAAATTATATATCCAAAAAGCAATGCTAAACACAAATGTTCTAAGCTTAATAATTAATTAACCAAACACGTAACCCAGTACTTGTAAGTTAAATCGGTTACAGTTAAGCCAATTAAATTAACAGAAATAATCATAATTCATCTCATGCAATGTCCTAACCCAAAGGATAAATTCATTTAATTAATAGTTAAAAATAGTTATAATAAAAAGTTATGAATTTTTAATGATGTATAAGACAATTCTATTATATTGTCATATGCTATTGAATATAATAACATGTGGTATAAATGTATTAATATTTAAACGTCCATTGGTTGATATGTAACGCTCATTATAGTTAATATGAATGCAAATCCCATCACAACGCGTCTAGTGGCGTGCTAGTGCTTTAACAAATTGCCTACTTATAATTCAATGTTAGACCACCAACAAGTTTCGTGACCAACTGTAGGCTTACAAAGATATGTTTGTGTACATACGTGTACAATTATGTTTATTTCAATGTAAACAACTGGAATTCTAGAATAACAATGTTAATTATAAACCCATTATTAAACTGTTGAACTCTTAAGGAATTAGATTAAGATTTAACCTAATTAAATTTCGTGTTAATCCACCTTGGGATGGTGAAATTAAAGAACATAAACACTGTCACTAACGAAGCTCTGTAACCTTGTGAATATCTCTTGGCAAATCGGCAGAATTCTTTTGAAATCAAATGAAAGGAGATCAAGCTTTTTAATTTTTACTTCACTAACGTATGATTGTCGAAATGATACGCTAAAATGATTCCGAAACTAGTTTCTAGTTCTATGAATGAAGACGCGTTCAATCAATACTCAATCACATACTTGTGAGAGAAGAATCATTAAAGGAAGCGGTACTTAAATTTCCACACAATGTATGTATATGGTTACACCTCTAATTCTTTCCTTCAAATATAATACAACTACTGATATATTGGTGTTAAATGCTGCTACAGAATCCTATTACTGCTCTAGAATCCAATGCTATAAGCTTTTTTTCGCTTTTATTAGAACTATTCATTTAGCAATCAACAGAATTTTCGTGGTGTTTGAACAATTCCAGCTTTGGAATTTTTTTCACACACGACCAAAATCGTGTTACCCCCATTTCGTCATATCTGGGTCAAAAGCCAAGTGAGTGACGTCGCTTCGTTACTGTCATGACGGATTCACACGTAACTGTGAGTTTGGTTCTGTGTTATTTACCTGCCGATAGCTTTCAGTCGAATACATACGGATCTCATTTCAAGACGAATTTCAAATAATTTTAATATTTTAAAATTGGGAATATGCTGTCGTTACATTTGTTTCAAGTTTCTCTGAGTGTACGTAGACTTCGTTAAAGGAGTTGACATATGTCTCCTTGTACCATGCAAGTTCTTTGATGACGGAGATTTTATAGCAAAAAGAAATTAAAAATTGGTATATAAAAGTACATAAGATTTGAATTAAACCGTTTAAATGAAGTTAAAGAATTAAGTTTACAGTTTTAAGCTTTTAAGGAATTAATATTCGGTAGAATGAAGCTTTATTATAAGTGAATACATATTTTCTTCTCGATAGTATTGTAATTATAAAAATATTAATTGAAATATGACGCCAAAAATTCTAATTTTCAGAGGACACCGATGTTCAACCGTTAAAAAAATTAGGGATTTGATGGTGAGGACGTTAATGTAGCGCCTTTGCTTTAACTTCCATTGAGAGAGGTTACACATATTCCTAACCTGCAAAATTTTCAAAGATTGTGGCTATTTTTACTTTCAACGCTTCATGCAAATACAAATTCCCTTTTAAAATATACGAACGCCAAGAATGCTAATAGTCTCAAGCTCGGATTTGTTCTAGTTCAAGAAACGGAAACATACAGGCTTCTTTTAGGAGTTGAAAAAAAAAAGAGTGGATTTGGTTACAATCCTCGGATTTGCGATGACAAATGGAAGGCTTTACGCACTGGCTACGAGTGAAAACTCTCGAAACAGCAATTCGCTTTTATTGCATTAGAAGAAACAGTTAGATTCTCGGGTTTCAACGCTGAAGGTACTAAAAAGTTTCCAACTCATAAAGACATTATTAAGACAAAGTTAAAATATGAAAAAACAAAGCGTTATCGCTATAAATCTTTGGCAAAGGAGATTTCTTTGTATCCCGGCAGGTATTGTTCTATAGGCATTGCCTAAATGTTAAATTTCTAAATCATACGTCATATGAACTCTAAACCTATTTTTATGCCTTACAATACTCATTTATACATTATTGCCGTTTATCCGTTTAAGGAAACTGTGGTTAATAAAACGATCAAATTTTAAACTCTAAACTAAACTTTCATTAGTAGCAAATTGATATCCTTTTTTTATTTTGTCACTGTATGGTATATACATTATAAATAATATCAGAATAATATATTACAAAAATAAACGAGGAAATATACTTATATTGAGGCAAACTTAGGTGATTCTGAATATTTTGGCGAAATCACTTTGTGATTATACATTAAAAAGATATTAGGGGCTGCCTAAAAATGCGCAACTTCAATACCTATCTAAGTAAATAAACGTAAAACGAACGAGCTTCAGCTTTCGATAAAATCGTCTGTCTATAAACATGAATGCATTTCGTACCCATCTTGTAAATTGGTGTTGGTTCTATATTCGCTACAAGGCAATTTTTAAAATTCCTCCGTATTAAAAATTGTTTTTAGAGTATTCTGCGCCTGAAGCCATAACAGGCGTGTTCCACGGAGATAATTTAGTTTTTATGTCATTTGATTTTTTAAGGTCTTTTAAGATTTTTTATTTCATCTGAACCTGATTGTACTCTGGCGTTTTATATGATTTTTCGCTGTTTTTAAACGTAAATTTAGTTCATTGGTGTACTGCTACATTCAGTTTATGGTTGTTGATGTTAATATGTGTACGATACATCTATTGTAAATTCCTTCCATATTTAAAATTTATATGTTGCTTTTTTACTTCGTACAGAAGTCGTCACAGACGACGTTAAAATAACCGCATGGAAATCTACCAATATTAAAAAAATAATGTTTTACTATCATGAGGGATGTTGAGGGTGGAAACGGGTTGAATTGAATAGATACTGGTCAAGTGGAATGTCCATTTGATTCGTAACTACTGCGAAGAGAGGACTTGTTATATGACTAATTCCAATGCATTGATATAGTAGCAGACGATCTCAGTGACACATTTAGAAGTCGGCTGTTTCGTAGCGAATGCTTTTGTTTACCGTCCATAAAATAGGCCATGAATAACCAACCTTCTCACTAGGCTCGTGTACACGAGACGCGATGAGCGATTTTCTATCTCGCGTATCATTTACAGAATATGTAAATGAATCATTATCTTATAAAGATTAGCGTTTATGTAATGATATAACATGTAGGTATACGCTATTAGTAGCGAGATGCGGGACGCAGATAATCATTTTCCATGTATATTCTCTATTACTATAATGCAGTGGGAGTTGGGAGTGTCCTACAGTCCTCTGCCTATGTCTTCGGGGATTACAGGCTTGAAGTCACGTTTTTTTTTTTTGCTTTATAATGCAATATTGTTATGATACTTCATCAAACCTCCTTCATCAAAGTCCTTACGACACGGATTGAGAATTTAGAATTCCAAATATCTCTTATTCTTACCCATATTTCTATCTCTATTCTTTTATGATCTGCTCTTTTTATAGAAGAATCTTTTATAGTTTATGGAGCATTTTAATTACGGTTATTTTTCCTAGTTCTTCCACCTGACTATCGATTTTAGAGTTCATGTACCTATTATCTGTATTTTTGAGACGCAAATAGTTTTAAAATCGGATCTGCAGTCATTGTCACGTACAATTAAACTATGTATTGTAATACGGAAATGTTTTATTTATGTTCATGATGAATATGTATATATTTCATTATGTCTAGTAATTATGGTTTTTTGTCTTAAGGAATATTCCTTTTTATTAGGATTTAAATAAGAAGATAATTATTTAAATAAGAAGATTTTTTTCACTTTAGGTACTTCCTGCTTATAAAACTTATCATATATTATGATAAATTACAGAGCTCTTATGAACTTCGTACTTATGTATAAGGAGGATTCTGTGTAATTTCTGAAAAATGCCCCGTGATTAATAGCTAACGTATGACGGCTAGACGGCTGGAAATGTTTAAAAAGTGGGACGTTGATTGATGGACTTATAATTTTTTCTGATTGAGTAAACTCGTCAGCGATATTTCATAGCTCTGGTTTACGTCTCATTTAACACGTAACTTTATGCGTGTAATCCCTGAAGTGGAAGGCAGAGGAATGCAGAAAACTCCCACGTTGCACCGGTTACGTTTACGTCCCACTATGGAATAGGTGGTGAGCTTATTGCCACGCATCGGACACATATCCAGACTTCAAACCACTACTACAAAATCTAAATTAGAATTTTTTTTAGTATATGATCTGGGAATCGAACCCGGGACGGGACCTACCGATCGGCAGTCGCACTTGCAATCAACACGACCGACGATGCACTCAACCTATTATACACATCCGACATTGACGAGGCAATCAACATATTATACACATCCGGATGTAATTTAATTAGACAGAAAAACAGAACCATATTGATGAAGATGATATTTTTTTTGACCAGATTCCAGAGTATCACCCCCTACACTTGCTTCCTTGGCTTTGACGGATATATGACTTACAGCTAGGAGATACGTCGAGATACGAAACTTGCCTATGAGACGTAAAATGGACGCAGCGAAGTTATAATCACCGCTCGAATTATTTATATAAACATTGTGTTCTTGCTGATTCAGTATGTTGTAGGAACGGTGCCTCTGTTGCAGCGAATAATTTTTTCGTACATGAGTCAACGGTCCGCGTCTAGCAGTCTGAGCGATTGATGAAGTCATCGCATGCTAAATTAGAAACCTCACGGCATTGCGGTTCGTCCCATTTGTTACTGACCAAACAATTATTCACGTAGTTTACGACTTATGACACATGCACCCTGCCAATAATACCGGCTCGGCTAATATGAACTGTATAATCAAAGCTTTGAGTGCACAATCGCGTAAGGCAAGCCAGCTAAATGTGAAACAGCTTACCGTTTCATAGTAATGAAGGTCGTATACAATTTTGGTCATCTGTAAATGGTAATGGAGAAAGCCACCACCAATTATGCGTCGCGTAGAAATATATTGAACCAAGTTAGCCGGCTAACTGGTTAATTCGATGTCGAAAACCGCAATTAAATCTGGAGTAAAAATTAAGCTGCTATGAATGAGGGAGGAAACCGATTTGTACAACATGTCACATGGCCGCTTGCAACTAGAGATCATGGAAATAATATAAAAATATATTATTAGTATTTTTTAGCGCAAAAATCATTTTTGATATATCATAATCATCATCATCAGCCTATCTCAGTCCACTGCTGGACATAGGCCTCCCCCAAAGAGCGCCACCGCGCCCTGTCCTC
>DWEJ01003963.1:0-10030 GCA_018245835.1 Mysoria sejanus stolli | reverse complement strand
ATTACAATTATAATGACGGCATGCTCACATGTCCGCAATGTGCGAGAATCTTCTCGAAGAAGATTGGCTACATCAGCCACATGCGGGCACACCTACGAAATCGGAGGTGAAGCAGTCGCCGTGACCGCAATCGGTCTTATTTTAGTAGTAGTAGTAGGAGTAAACGTAGCTGGTGAAACGTAGCACGTGTTCTGCATTCCTCTGCCTACCTCTTCGGGGATTACAAGCGTGAAGTTACATTTATAAAATGTAAAGGCTCTTGTAAGTATACTATAAATATATTTACTTGTAAGTATACTGTAAATATATATACTGTAACTAGTTAGCGTTTTCGTTTTATTACTTTTATTCCTTAATTTATTATTATTATCCGTCTAGCGAAATATTTTTTACAAAATATGAAATTGATAATAAAAATATAAATTAATAACAGAAACAAATTATGTCCATCTGCAACTTTTAACTTGTCAATAGAAAAAAAAAAAGCATCCAAGTCGTTTAGGGCTTC
This sequence comes from Mysoria sejanus stolli, assembly GCA_018245835.1. Lineage (NCBI taxonomy): Eukaryota > Metazoa > Arthropoda > Insecta > Lepidoptera > Hesperiidae > Mysarbia > Mysarbia sejanus. Next base: position 9,522 of record DWEJ01003963.1, on the reverse strand, counting down.
AACCAGCCAACTCTATGTAAAGGAAAATATAAACATTTCCATTCATAATTATTATATGATTCATCAAATGTTTAATCGAATCCATTGAAAACATACATAATATTTATATAATATTAACTACTCTTATAGAAAGTCAAACAATTTACTTTTTTATTTCATTTGGGTATGGGTTTCATTTTGTAGACTCAGGGGGCGCCGGCCTGGTGAAGTCTGTTTGCTCCTGCAGCCCTCATTTAAAGTTCTCCATGTAACCGTGTATTAAACGTAACAAAATTCATATTCTGATACACCGTCGTTTCATTACAAAACTTATAATCGAAAACTAATTATAAGACACGCGATAATTTACTATAATTATGAAATGTAATTAAATGATGCCACGGTTTTATATACCGTTTCTTACGACCATCAAAAGTCAAAGCTTTGAATATCAGCTAACGACTGCAAGGATCAAGATACATTGGTAGCCAACAATGTTAACGAAATTATAAAGGATTTCACCGGAAGTGCTTAAACTTTCAATTAAAAGCTCTGTTCTATAATAAAATACAGGTAATTTAGCACCTTAATGAATATGAAAAGGGTTATATAGTATAATGCATCAAATTTCTTTAATTATTTTATTTTTGTGTTACGTGCTTTGTGTTACAATTTACTAGTATAACAAAGGGCGACTGATGATCCTTATGAAATACATACATACACATATATATCCCAGATCCCGCACGAGGTAGGCAGAGGTTAATAATAATAATATCTCATCCTAAACTAAACACAAGTTGTGCTATGGTACCTATCAGCTAATAAAGTACATATGTATATAAACTTCTAAATACACACACATAGATAACTTTAAATCTATACACAGAAGATACACTCTTGATGATCGCACAATTATTTTCCTAATTGGGAATCAAACACACAACCTGACTCAGTAGTCAGATTTACTAATCACCGGACTGAGGGTCATTCTGTAATAATCTGTAAGTTGTTATAGATAAAATCAATAAAAAACAAATAAAAAACTTCTCAAGAATCTATCTTTTTTATGAAAACCAACGACTAAGCAATGGGCAACAATCAGAAAATGGGTGACCATTTAATCACAATAAAAAAAAATACCCGGTTGAGTTTGTTGTGATTTCTTCTCAGACCAGGGCGCGTTTGGAACTCTCGTAGAGGCATTAGTTTTAAGTCGAGGAGTGTTTTCAAAGGGGTGTAACTCAATATCAACTACGTATTGAGTTAGGCCATTTTGACACTTCTCCATTCATGTACACAAATGATCTCTGATGATTCTAAGTGGAAAATATATAAATAAATAAAAAATACTATGATAGTGTATAGAGAGTTGGTATTGGTCTCAAGTGAATAAGTTTGGACGGTTGAGTAGTTTCAATGTTTTAAAACTTCAACCTCGACTTTACTTTTGCAATTTGTTTAGTAGTAACTGCATTTCACTTACCAAAGTACGTGGTTCCGTATACTAAACTGGTTTCAGTTTTGAAGATTTTCAAATATTTCAGATATATACAGGCCACAAGTTACAATTAAATTGTATTTTCGCTTGTGATTCGCCCAACGTAAATATAGAGCAGTGTCTTTATATTTTAATTACGGAAACATTTTCGCTCAGACAATTTGAGGGGCTTCCTTTAAGCGGATTACGTGGAAACAACTTGAAAAAACCGTACACAAGTTTAATTCGAATTTTATCGTGATATTCTTTAATCCATGTTTAGGTACGTCGGATTTTACGTAATTATAATTATACAAATTATAAAGACAGTTTGACCACTATGTAAACAAATTAATAAATTCGTTTTGGTCACTTACTTTATGGGTGCCAACATTTCGCGGCCATTGCTTTAAATAGACTATAGCAGTGTTGTTTATGGATGAATTATTGAACATATTGAAGAAGAGAATATCGCCATTATTCATTCATTAGTCAAGACTTGGACACGACAGTGCGTGGAAAATACATTAGATTTCGTTGCTATTTGCGATATTCTTTAAAGAATCTCTATTTCTAGACGAATGATGTCGGAATAGGTCATTAAACATGACATGTCATACAGCGAGACCTGTTGTAAGGTACATTTAATAGGTTTTTATAGGCATGCGTATTAAATTTCAAGATGCCTCTGCGCTGTACATCGGGTAGAATTACAAAACGGTAGCCTAAGGTTAAAAAATATACACGATAAATTAATAGATTGCCTGCCTCGCGGAGAGTGTTCCGGGAGGTCCGGGGCTTAAGCCCCTAGTCGTACATTTCTAGATTTTTCTAAGTTAGCTTATCTAGTGGCTCGGAATCTGGAGATGTTCCCACTGAATGGAAATAGGCTTGTAGGACGTAAATGTAAGTGATGAAACGTGGGAGTGCTCCTCCTCCCACACCTTTGCCTACCTCTTTGGGGATTACAGGCGTGATGTTACGTACGTATCAGTTAATAGACGTTTCATGTCACTTATGATTACTTAGTTAATCTATTACTTAATGCAACGGATATCGTAACATTTCTATATTTCTGTATAAAATACAAAGATAATTTCTCAACGGGGATCTAATTGTTCATATTATTGCTTATAATATTAACAATATGGTATCAGTTTGGTGGCCTGTCGATCAATAACAGTGAGGTTTCACCCAACTTAAGCCTTAAACTAATATTTTGAATAACTCAAGGATTTGTTGATCGGTCTTTTAAATTAGTTACAGGTTTTCATATTCATATTTTGGTAAAAAATATAAGTGGGCATATGAAATTAATGATGAATGAAGATGAAGGACACGAGCTCTGCAAGGGTATAAACAGGATAGAGATATTTAGAACTAGGTGCTCTTTATCTAATATAATAACACACTGACATTATGATATTTTTTTCGTTAATATTACAATAAAAAAAAACAATGGATTTCTACACTATTAAGTAACATAGTTTAAATACAGAAATCAATTGACAGTAGTTACGTGTAGAGTTACGATGTTATTAAATGCACTTGCGACATAAAAGTGAAAATGTATGCGTCGCGGGTTTTTTATGCACTGACACGTTTTGAACAATGACGCCACGTGCACAATGAAGTATCACGTGACAAAATTTACATTACACATTAATGATCGGTTGTGGCCAACAACGCGACGTACGATTCTCAATAATTACTCCAATTTTCTCCTCCGCTGTCGATATTGTGGCAACCCACGAACTCGACGTCGATAATAATGATTTCACTATCAATAACTCTCTTAATTTGTTTATAATACACTCGCTATTGGAAACAACCTTCAAAGTATCTATATTTGAATCTTAATTATTATTCCGTTCATTGTGACATATGAAGGCCGGATATATTATCAAACATTCGGCTGTTTTGATATACTAAACTATGAGAACAGAGGCTTTTTGATCAATGAATTTGTTGAGTATGTATCGGTTTCACCTCTCAGAACTGAAACTAGAAGGTTAATGACCTTATAGCGTATTAACGATTTGGAAATAAATAGAATCCTTGCGGTTTTCATTTAATTTACTACCTGTTGATTTGTATACGGAGCCATGCCTTGAACTTCGAATATAATAAAAGCGTTAAAGTTCTTATGACACACGACGTAGCCGTGCCCGCGAGTGAATACTTGCCTCTGGCTTACTGCTGGCATTCGTAAGATACGTATTGATGAATTTACATCGAAATCAGCAATTATATAACAATGAGATCCAATTCGATTTCCATGTTAAAACTTTTAATTCAATAGAACGGACATATTATATACCTTGTGTTCTAGAAATGGAAATAGCATTTGTACTCCGTTATTCTTTATGAGTAATAAAATACGTATTTCTTTTGTATATGTAGAATATTACCATTCTTTATACAGACTTATATTTTCTGACAATTATTCAATGAAAATAGTAGATGTTGATGATGCTGAAAATCTCACATAATAAAATGGCACTACATTTATTGTGACACAGTCGGTATGGCTGTTAATTCTTTAAAATAATATTTGTAGGTATATACAACATTTTGATATACATATATTCATTTTTCATAAAATTGCCGTTAGAGTAGTTGTCAAATTAAATTATGTGTTTTATTGAATAGATTGTTATTATGCCATTACGTCAGATTCTTTACCATGTAGGCAGATACCACCGACAGCTAACAATCTCTAACACCTGGCGTGTTTCTCCCACGCCAATTTTCGCTATGGAAATGTCACCATTGTGTCATTAAGATTTAAATTGGTAGTATGGAAGTGATGCAGTAAGCAAAATTGTTACACATTAGTATAAAATTCACAGCATATTACTAGTTTATAGTAATTTAATGCATGAAGGGTATAAGCAGAAAAATAAAAAATGTATGAAAATAAATGTAGATATGATTATGCAATTATTAATATTACATAATTAATATTATGATATATAAAATTGCTATAAATATAAGATTATTATTAATATTATATAAATATTATACAATTATAATCTTAATAATTATATAATTATTAAGATTATAATTGTATAATATTTATATAATATTAATAATAATCTTATATTTATAGCAATTTTATATATCATAATATTAATTATGTAATATTAATAATTGCATAATCATATCTACATTTATTTTCATACATTTTTTATTTTTCTGCTTATACCCTTCATGCATTAAATTACTATAAACTAGTAATATGCTGTGAATTTTATACTAATGTGTAACAATTTTGCTTACTGCATCACTTCCATACTACCAATTTAAATCTTAATGACACAATGGTGACATTTCCATAGCGAAAATTGGCGTGGGAGAAACACGCCAGGTGTTAGAGATTGTTAGCTGTCGGTGGTATCTGCCTACATGGTAAAGAATCTGACGTAATGGCATAATAACAATCTATTCAATAAAACACATAATTTAATTTGACAACTACTCTAACGGCAATTTTATGAAAAATGAATATATGTATATCAAAATGTTGTATATACCTACAAATATTATTTTAAAGAATTAACAGCCATACCGACTGTGTCACAATAAATGTAGTGCCATTTTATTATGTGAGATTTTCAGCATCATCAACATCTACTATTTTCATTGAATAATTGTCAGAAAATATAAGTCTGTATAAAGAATGGTAATATTCTACATATACAAAAGAAATACGTATTTTATTACTCATAAAGAATAACGGAGTACAAATGCTATTTCCATTTCTAGAACACAAGGTATATAATATGTCCGTTCTATTGAATTAAAAGTTTTAACATGGAAATCGAATTGGATCTCATTGTTATATAATTGCTGATTTCGATGTAAATTCATCAATACGTATCTTACGAATGCCAGCAGTAAGCCAGAGGCAAGTATTCACTCGCGGGCACGGCTACGTCGTGTGTCATAAGAACTTTAACGCTTTTATTATATTCGAAGTTCAAGGCATGGCTCCGTATACAAATCAACAGGTAGTAAATTAAATGAAAACCGCAAGGATTCTATTTATTTCCAAATCGTTAATACGCTATAAGGTCATTAACCTTCTAGTTTCAGTTCTGAGAGGTGAAACCGATACATACTCAACAAATTCATTGATCAAAAAGCCTCTGTTCTCATAGTTTAGTATATCAAAACAGCCGAATGTTTGATAATATATCCGGCCTTCATATGTCACAATGAACGGAATAATAATTAAGATTCAAATATAGATACTTTGAAGGTTGTTTCCAATAGCGAGTGTATTATAAACAAATTAAGAGAGTTATTGATAGTGAAATCATTATTATCGACGTCGAGTTCGTGGGTTGCCACAATATCGACAGCGGAGGAGAAAATTGGAGTAATTATTGAGAATCGTACGTCGCGTTGTTGGCCACAACCGATCATTAATGTGTAATGTAAATTTTGTCACGTGATACTTCATTGTGCACGTGGCGTCATTGTTCAAAACGTGTCAGTGCATAAAAAACCCGCGACGCATACATTTTCACTTTTATGTCGCAAGTGCATTTAATAACATCGTAACTCTACACGTAACTACTGTCAATTGATTTCTGTATTTAAACTATGTTACTTAATAGTGTAGAAATCCATTGTTTTTTTTTATTGTAATATTAACGAAAAAAATATCATAATGTCAGTGTGTTATTATATTAGATAAAGAGCACCTAGTTCTAAATATCTCTATCCTGTTTATACCCTTGCAGAGCTCGTGTCCTTCATCTTCATTCATCATTAATTTCATATGCCCACTTATATTTTTTACCAAAATATGAATATGAAAACCTGTAACTAATTTAAAAGACCGATCAACAAATCCTTGAGTTATTCAAAATATTAGTTTAAGGCTTAAGTTGGGTGAAACCTCACTGTTATTGATCGACAGGCCACCAAACTGATACCATATTGTTAATATTATAAGCAATAATATGAACAATTAGATCCCCGTTGAGAAATTATCTTTGTATTTTATACAGAAATATAGAAATGTTACGATATCCGTTGCATTAAGTAATAGATTAACTAAGTAATCATAAGTGACATGAAACGTCTATTAACTGATACGTACGTAACATCACGCCTGTAATCCCCAAAGAGGTAGGCAAAGGTGTGGGAGGAGGAGCACTCCCACGTTTCATCACTTACATTTACGTCCTACAAGCCTATTTCCATTCAGTGGGAACATCTCCAGATTCCGAGCCACTAGATAAGCTAACTTAGAAAAATCTAGAAATGTACGACTAGGGGCTTAAGCCCCGGACCTCCCGGAACACTCTCCGCGAGGCAGGCAATCTATTAATTTATCGTGTATATTTTTTAACCTTAGGCTACCGTTTTGTAATTCTACCCGATGTACAGCGCAGAGGCATCTTGAAATTTAATACGCATGCCTATAAAAACCTATTAAATGTACCTTACAACAGGTCTCGCTGTATGACATGTCATGTTTAATGACCTATTCCGACATCATTCGTCTAGAAATAGAGATTCTTTAAAGAATATCGCAAATAGCAACGAAATCTAATGTATTTTCCACGCACTGTCGTGTCCAAGTCTTGACTAATGAATGAATAATGGCGATATTCTCTTCTTCAATATGTTCAATAATTCATCCATAAACAACACTGCTATAGTCTATTTAAAGCAATGGCCGCGAAATGTTGGCACCCATAAAGTAAGTGACCAAAACGAATTTATTAATTTGTTTACATAGTGGTCAAACTGTCTTTATAATTTGTATAATTATAATTACGTAAAATCCGACGTACCTAAACATGGATTAAAGAATATCACGATAAAATTCGAATTAAACTTGTGTACGGTTTTTTCAAGTTGTTTCCACGTAATCCGCTTAAAGGAAGCCCCTCAAATTGTCTGAGCGAAAATGTTTCCGTAATTAAAATATAAAGACACTGCTCTATATTTACGTTGGGCGAATCACAAGCGAAAATACAATTTAATTGTAACTTGTGGCCTGTATATATCTGAAATATTTGAAAATCTTCAAAACTGAAACCAGTTTAGTATACGGAACCACGTACTTTGGTAAGTGAAATGCAGTTACTACTAAACAAATTGCAAAAGTAAAGTCGAGGTTGAAGTTTTAAAACATTGAAACTACTCAACCGTCCAAACTTATTCACTTGAGACCAATACCAACTCTCTATACACTATCATAGTATTTTTTATTTATTTATATATTTTCCACTTAGAATCATCAGAGATCATTTGTGTACATGAATGGAGAAGTGTCAAAATGGCCTAACTCAATACGTAGTTGATATTGAGTTACACCCCTTTGAAAACACTCCTCGACTTAAAACTAATGCCTCTACGAGAGTTCCAAACGCGCCCTGGTCTGAGAAGAAATCACAACAAACTCAACCGGGTATTTTTTTTTATTGTGATTAAATGGTCACCCATTTTCTGATTGTTGCCCATTGCTTAGTCGTTGGTTTTCATAAAAAAGATAGATTCTTGAGAAGTTTTTTATTTGTTTTTTATTGATTTTATCTATAACAACTTACAGATTATTACAGAATGACCCTCAGTCCGGTGATTAGTAAATCTGACTACTGAGTCAGGTTGTGTGTTTGATTCCCAATTAGGAAAATAATTGTGCGATCATCAAGAGTGTATCTTCTGTGTATAGATTTAAAGTTATCTATGTGTGTGTATTTAGAAGTTTATATACATATGTACTTTATTAGCTGATAGGTACCATAGCACAACTTGTGTTTAGTTTAGGATGAGATATTATTATTATTAACCTCTGCCTACCTCGTGCGGGATCTGGGATATATATGTGTATGTATGTATTTCATAAGGATCATCAGTCGCCCTTTGTTATACTAGTAAATTGTAACACAAAGCACGTAACACAAAAATAAAATAATTAAAGAAATTTGATGCATTATACTATATAACCCTTTTCATATTCATTAAGGTGCTAAATTACCTGTATTTTATTATAGAACAGAGCTTTTAATTGAAAGTTTAAGCACTTCCGGTGAAATCCTTTATAATTTCGTTAACATTGTTGGCTACCAATGTATCTTGATCCTTGCAGTCGTTAGCTGATATTCAAAGCTTTGACTTTTGATGGTCGTAAGAAACGGTATATAAAACCGTGGCATCATTTAATTACATTTCATAATTATAGTAAATTATCGCGTGTCTTATAATTAGTTTTCGATTATAAGTTTTGTAATGAAACGACGGTGTATCAGAATATGAATTTTGTTACGTTTAATACACGGTTACATGGAGAACTTTAAATGAGGGCTGCAGGAGCAAACAGACTTCACCAGGCCGGCGCCCCCTGAGTCTACAAAATGAAACCCATACCCAAATGAAATAAAAAAGTAAATTGTTTGACTTTCTATAAGAGTAGTTAATATTATATAAATATTATGTATGTTTTCAATGGATTCGATTAAACATTTGATGAATCATATAATAATTATGAATGGAAATGTTTATATTTTCCTTTACATAGAGTTGGCTGGTTGAAGCCCTAAACGACTTGGATGCTTTTTTTTTTTCTATTGACAAGTTAAAAGTTGCAGATGGACATAATTTGTTTCTGTTATTAATTTATATTTTTATTATCAATTTCATATTTTGTAAAAAATATTTCGCTAGACGGATAATAATAATAAATTAAGGAATAAAAGTAATAAAACGAAAACGCTAACTAGTTACAGTATATATATTTACAGTATACTTACAAGTAAATATATTTATAGTATACTTACAAGAGCCTTTACATTTTATAAATGTAACTTCACGCTTGTAATCCCCGAAGAGGTAGGCAGAGGAATGCAGAACACGTGCTACGTTTCACCAGCTACGTTTACTCCTACTACTACTACTAAAATAAGACCGATTGCGGTCACGGCGACTGCTTCACCTCCGATTTCGTAGGTGTGCCCGCATGTGGCTGATGTAGCCAATCTTCTTCGAGAAGATTCTCGCACATTGCGGACATGTGAGCATGCCGTCATTATAATTGTAAT
>DWEJ01003962.1:0-10031 GCA_018245835.1 Mysoria sejanus stolli | reverse complement strand
CAATGCAGGAAGCGCGCGTGCGGGTGCGAGCACGTGGCGGGCCCGGCGCAGCGCAGCGCCGCGCTGTGCCGCCGCTTGCGGTCCGCCGGCGGCGCCTCCTCCGCCTCCTCCTCGCCGCCCGCGTAGCGCCGGTGCGCGGCGCTTATGTCCTGCAGCAGCTCCTCCCACTCGCGCGACAGCTCGTCGGCGGCGCTCGGCACGGCGGGCGCGGGCGGAGCGGCGGGCGCGCAGGCGCACGGACCTGCCACGCTCCAGATGCTATGAATGACGCCGGGTCGCATCCGCTTGGCGGCGCATCCGCACTCCTCGCAGGCCCACGCGGCGTCGGGCCGCTCTGTCTGCACGGCGACGTCGGTCTGGCGCACCGGAAAACGCAACCGGAACCCGGGGTCGTCGAGATCGGGACAGCGCTGGGCGGCCGTTAGGTTGAGGCGGCCGTAGTCGATGGTTTTCGAAGCGCGGTATTCGAGGTAACGCTCACGTGCCTCTCCGAGGTAAAAGCCCCCGGAGTCGCTGCGCTGGAATTCGACATGATCGAGGTCTCCACGGATGTCGAACGTGTCGCCGTCGGCGTAGCGCGCCACCTCGGGTTCGGTCTCACGACGAATGGGCCGGAAGTGCGTACGCGTGGACGTCAGCAGGTCCTCCCGCTCGGGTTCGGATCGCGCGGCGGGTGATGTGGCAGGTGGCGCGGGAACCGGAATGTCCATCAAGGTGGACGGTTCGCCGTAGTACCGACGCGGGACAACTTCGACGAAACCGCTGCAGTCGCGACTATGATTGATGGCAATGAAGGAGCGCATCGTCTTAGCGACAGTCGAGATCGCGTCGAACAGTTCTTGGCGATCATACCGCGAAAATGACTCAAGTTCGCACGGGCGTTCGGGCTCGACAGCGTCGTCGATATTGAGCGGTTTAAACCGATCGTGAAGTGCATCGGCCATCCTCGAGGGCGATTCGGACCGCCCAACCCCAGCGACATCAGCGGCGTCGGTGGACCAAATACTCTCGGTGAGGGAAATAAGGCTGCATTTCTCTGCATTCGGGTCAGCGAACAGACGGTCCGAAGGCGAGGACAATAGGTCGTGAAAATCGATCGGAAGATCTTGGTACTCATCATCAGGAGTATTCTGATCCTTTGACCACAGTGCTTCTATACTACGATCGAATTTTGCCTCAAATTTTGCATATAACTCCTCCTCCATCGGTGTCCGCACCCGCGGATTTAAATCCTCTGTAATGACCCACTCGGCGTCGAAGTCGATGCTGTCATCCCACTCTGGAACCATGTTGGTGTTCAAATGAAATTTGGCTTGAGTTATTTCTTTAATTTCATCTGTCACAGTGTTCTCGCAAGTTCCATAACCTTCATCCAATGCTATTGCTCTGATAAACTCTTTCACAGGATCTTGTGTTTCCATATCCCAAACCCCTTCATGTGTTACCCATTCAGGCAAGCTCTCTCTGGTCTCAAAGGAACGATTGTAACTGTTGCAACGTTTCCTATTGTTTTTTCGCTGACTGTTATATGAATTTCGACGTTCTTTTCCAGAAGAGTACTTTTTGTTTTTGAAATTCCAATCTTTCGTCATTGACAAATCACTTTGCATCTTGATCTTAGTGTCAGGTGCTGATTTGCGACACCATGCAGGTGGAGGCAGATAGTACTGCAATGGCGACTCTTGACCTTTCTTTAGAGCCGGGAATGCAGCGTAATATCGTTGTACAGCCTCTGTATGTTCTATTGAACACGTTGGCATACCTATATGTGACTTGCCTTCGGGATCTACAATATCTTGAAACTTCGTGCACAACTGGTCAACAATGTAGTCCAGATTAGAGCTCTGAAATAAAATTAAAAATTCTTTTAATTACAATGAACTTTGACAATATTTTATTGCTAATTTATTATTTACATCTTTAAGTACTTAAATAGGCTTATTCAAATAGTACAGGTTAATAGGAATTCAAATAACACTAGGGACTAAAATGTCTAATATTCTATTATGGTTCATGGTACATAAATATATAATAATAATAAATAATGCACTCATAACTTTATATAACACACCTGGATAGCTAGATTTATCTTAATATTGATTAACTCGCAGCAAAATACATACTCATTATTTGTTATGTAAATGACTGATAACAACTAGCTCAAACACAATGGAACAAAATATAAGGAATGTGTATACAATGGATTAAAAAACTGGCAAATAATACTCGAAGTGCAGCCACATTGTTCCACAGGCAACATCTATAATTATTTATTATAAACAGTTATCTGCATAAATTTTGTAGAATATGACAAACTTAAGATAAGCCTAATCACAAGTGTTTATCGTAAATTACTTATGTTGCCTATGAATATCTGCATGTGCAATTCTATATGTAAAGTGCAATAGACCGACCTTTTTATAAGGATTAAGTGTCTTCATTTTAACGTTGCCGCGGTTACGGTCAGTTTCCAGAACTACTGAGCACTGCATATCCTCTTGACAGCAGAGAAAACAGTAAATTAGTTGTACTATTGGCTTTCATTAGACACAAATTGTTCTTGATGAACTTTCATACAAACTTAAATGTCAAGTAATTAAAGTAATTGTTTTGCTTTGTAGGCCAATTTGTAAGTAAAATTAGTAAGCAAACAATATTATTGTTTTCAAGTTCAAAGTTGTGTTGACTCATCAAGAAAAACAAATCTTTTATTAGATATAATAAATAAGATGTCAATTGACTTAACTATTCAAAATCAGTAAAGCCAAAACCTTTTTTTTATTATTTACATATATTTTTTAAATCCATTGCCAATGGTTTGCAGTAACATGTGATACAAAACTAGTTATAATAAGTACTTAAACATCTAAATATATAAAAATATAGAATTCCTTATATTCAAACATGAAAAATAGTAGAACTCAGCAATCAAACATCAATATTTGTTGAATTTTAAATCACCTCGAGACACTTATTGTATCATGAGATTTCAATCTTGTAACACATTTACCACATAAATATGAACCTTACAGTTTTATAATGATTGTGAGTAATATTGTGAGACAAAGAAGTTGAGGTTGTTTACCTGTCTAAAGTGTGTGGATATCAGATGCAGGAATGTGGGGTGAGTTGCAGTTCTCTTGAAGTGGCAGGCCAGCAGGCGTCCGCCTGGCTCCCTCTCTTATGCTTACGCATCCTGATCGGTATAATTCTTGCCGTTATCAAACACAATCATCGTGCTCAGAAATCGAGTGTCCATTATTCAATCGCCGTGGGCCGTGTGTGTAATATCGATCCTTCGGAACTCCTCCGTACTAATACATGCTTAATCTCTTTGGCCTGTTCTTTGCTTGCGTTCCGACGTTTCGTATAAGGTAGCGGTCCTCGCGTTCAGTAAACTGTGTGCAATCGCATTGTCACTAAATGTTGACGAATGACGCACTCTGTGCACCCCTTACTTCTGTAACGAAACGTACATGTTCACATATATGTCACGTGTTGTTTTAATACAATGCTCATTATGATTTGCAAGGGCACAAAGAATTTCATGGAAATCTATACCCGCTACGTCGTGCTAAATGGGTCGATGGCGCCAAACCAACGTCACTTGGCCGAGGGTGAGAAATATCTGTAGTAACAACACAATGCGACCTCATCGCAACAAGAAACTTTTTGATCAATCTACAAATAATATCTACTTGCACTATCTAAATACTTTATGATCGTTTCATATCGTGCTAGTCATTAGGTACTTGCAACTACTAAAACGAAACGATGCAATTTCACAAGAACGCGACAGTATTACATGATACACTTTCACTGAAGACGTGCGTCGTACTTCCGCAATAATAGAATAAAAATATACAAAAACAATGAACACTTACCTGTAATAGTTTATATGGGGAAAATATCATGATCAATTTTATGCACACACACCCCACATGAAAAAAAACATGGCAGCGTAGGAAAGTCAAAAATTATAATTTGCGCAACGCCGTCAGTCAAAAGAATGGAGTGACATCTCGTTATCTACCAATGGCGAAGCTTCGATTTTCAAATGTATCAAAGATGGCCGACTGTACGTCCATGATTTCATGATTAAATTTTTTGTCCTTTCTGATTTGTGGAAATGTATGTCTAAGTTGCTATTGGATAATGAACATATTTCCAGGGCCAATAAAATGTAGTAGTTTGATGACATGAGAACACTTTCCCGCATTTTAAGACCGCTAATTTTAAATTCTCTTCTAGTGATATTTTACTATGTACTGGTTCATTTGTGTGCTAAAGACTAGATTTTAACCTGCAGATTTTGATTAAAATAATAAATGATTGTATATTAACATACATTTAGACTCATTGATTTTATTGTGTAAATTGCACAATGAGGTTACATTCAGATACGGCATACAACCAAAATAAAAAACAAAGTAGTTCGTACATTCATAAGGTCGTTGATTTTGTTGCCTTTACTTTATTTACATAAGTAAAACAAAAGAAAGAAGTAGCAAGTCATCTATTTATTTACAGAAATGTTTCTGTGAAAAATTAATCACACTTTGTGTTCCCCTTTCTGTATAATAAAATAAAATTACTAAGCAGTATTTTAAAATTAGAACAGGCGTATTGGAGATATTTCTGAAGTCATGAAAGGTCACAATCTTGCCGAATACCTTTCATCGTTCATATTTCAAATCGGTTACACTGAGAATAGGAAATACATGACTACAAAACTGCATAAGATTCTCTCTCTTGCTACGCCTGTACTTTATATGTCGAATATTAACATCTCCGATACATTTTCTGTTTTTTATTTATAAACACGGATGCTACATGTTTGCTAAATTAGCATTCCATTCTATCCACTAAATTAGCGATCTATCTATGATTTACCCTGAGCAAATGCGTATTTATTCGGCTCAAAGAAATTTTAGGTGTGCTGAATGGCTCAAGTTTTCTTGTACCTTGATAACGAGTAATCTATCGCTTTGAAGTTTTGGTGTGGTTTTATTTTTAAAGGTTACAGGGATCATTATGAAATCAAACATACACGTAAGTTACGGCATTTTATTCTCTTACTACTTCAGTTTTCAGCGTATTATACATATATTAGACACAATAGAGTTATTTCATTTTATTCATACACCAATATTAAGAAATACCAATGTTGTTTACAATTGGGGCCACCAAAGTTATAAAATCTCGATATTATGGAACATCAACTTAGTTGCATTTTATGCATAGCTGAAATATATCCAAATTTAATATAGTATAATAATACATTACTATGTATTACAATCGTATGCAGACACATTCAATCGCAATTAATACAGTAAATACAGGGAGTATGAAATATAATAGACCATTCACAAATTTGAAATGTAACAGTGATAGCAACTAAATGAACTACACGGGGAACAACAATTTGTGCTAACATTTTAAACTAATAAAAACAACTGAACAGCAATCACAGAAATGCATGAAACCGTTACAATAAATCTCTGAAGAAACCAAAACATTTACTTTATTAATAAATAAAAACATACAATACAACATAACTTTGTACGGAGTGGAAAGTTTAAGTTATTTACATATCAAAGTGATTGATTAAGTTTACAATGTGTACAAAAATGCTTATTGTCATTAGAGTAACAAATTATATGAACAACTCTCGAACACCTAAATGTACGTTCTCGTTGACGTTACATTACGTAACGCATTCAGCCGATTTTCACGTCAAGAGGATACTATATTTTAGCCATTAAACAGCATCCTTGCAACAATTTGTCGACGCAAATGGGCAGGAAAATTGTAGCAGTCACTCGATTCTTCTCGCTGTTATCGCTAAAGGGTATAGAGAGAACGCGTTGATACATGTGACATACCAAATACATTTCCTGGGAGTGACAACACCACAACCGACTTTCGTTAGATCACCAATATGATTACACGACAATGACTTGCAGGGGACACTTAACATTAAGTGGAATACTGCCTGTTTGCTACTTGTTACAACATAAACAAAATAGAGAACCGTGCAAGCGGTCACATCACTTCATTTATTTACACCTTGAGCTAATTTAATGGGGTTTCATTGACTCTCCGGTCGCTTGCCGCTGTCTGTGGTCTTTGCCACGATGTCCTCGCTCTTGGGCATCGTTCTCTGTTCGCCGAATTTCTCAACGGCCTTCTTCATTTCTCTTCGTTTTTGCGCCTCTCGAATTAAGTCGAATAGACTCTGAAATAAATTTACAGCATTTACAATAATTGCCTCTATTTTATTAATACTTCATATTTATTAATTTTTTTACCCATCTGTCTTAAAGTTAAGAAATGATTCTTTTGTTCATTTCATAACAAGGGGTTGAACATGATAAGAAAAGTAATTTAAAATACATATTTAAGAACTTTCATAAAGAATCAAAATTTCATTCAAAGTTACATTCAGGTCCCTCTATGGAATGGGGGGGGGGGGGTGAACCTACTGCCATACATGATTACGAATTATCTTATTATTATAGTAATGAAGTTACCAACTGTTTTGTTACTGACCTTCCCTTCTGATTCACTGGGTTTGTCCTGTTCCTTAGCAGCCGCAGCAGCTTTGTCTAACGCCTTCTGTATTTTGCTCTCCACTTCAAGAATCTCCTCCTTATCAAGCAACTCAATAAGCTCGGCCATTTGCTTCTCAGACAAATTCACATTCTCATTTCCTATTATCTCCAGCATCTGAGAAAGAGCGTAGAACGTTATTGACCTTAATGTAGGGCATACTGATAATATAGATATTCTACACGATAAAACAGTATCAGTTTGTTATTTAAACAGCTTCTAGTGAATACATTTGGTAAATTTGTAAATATGTAGACTTGTAAATATGTACGTAATCGCCGAAGAGGTAGGCAGATGAATGCAGAACATTCCGACGTTTCACCGGTTACGTTTACGTCCCACTATGGAATAGGTGGTGAGCCTATTGTCGTGCATCGGGCACACATTCAGACTCGGAACCTCTACTAGAATTTTAATTTAGATTTTCTAGAAATTTTCTAACTTAGAAATATTGTTTTGCAGTGTTCGACCCGGGAATCGAACTCGGATCCTCCCGATCGGAAGTCGCACTTGCAACCAACATGACCAACGAGGCAGTCAATTATTATTATTAGTTATAATTAATTAATATATCCTGTGTATCTTTATTCTTTAATTATTTATACTAGAGTGTTTAAAAGAAATTTGTATGAAAAATTTACAAAACAGATATGACGTAAAGTACGACTGAAAAATATTGAAAATTTAAAATTCACTATAACGCGGTGCGCGAGATAACATCTCGACGCGTCTGTTGCTGGAACAGTAATACGTGTCTGTGTATTTATTCACTTATAATTACCCAATCCACCATCTACTAGACAAGGTTACACGTAATTATATACGAACAATAGTTAAACAATTACGTACTTGCGTTTTACTTTTACGTTGGTGCGATCAAATCTTCACCGCGCTCTTGGTTCTTACAAAACTTGCGCGACTTGCACTTTTTTAGTCTTCCATTTTAATACAAATGATCTGACTAATTTTTATAAGAAACACTACAAATTAAGAAACACGCCCGCGGCCCAGTTTCCAGCCAGTGTGTAATATCTTGCACGCGTCCAAAATATTTCTACTCGCCTTGTATTAGTTACTTCGACACGATAGCCGCGGAATGGCTGTCTTTAAGACTATTGTATTCAAATCATGTTATGTATTTCCTTCTTCGGACACAACTCGGGTTATGATTCGTTTTTTATAAAAGGACATAGCTTGACAATAACACCACATCGTACAAATGAGCACGTGGATTTAACTGGGAAGTAAAATCTATCTTTTTCGGTCTATTGATAGTATTGATAAAGATGTAATAAATGCTTTTTCGTGGTAAGAAAATCTCAGATTGTCGGGCAGTGGTCACAAGTGGGCGTAAGAAATCTTATAGTCATATAGCGTTGTTATTAAAAATGTAAACAGGACGTTTAGTTACTATTTATTGTTAAACGGGCTGTGAAAATATGGTTCTTGGTGTAAAAGTAGTCTACTTAGTATGAAGTAGTGCCGTGCGACTAATTTAGTCAGGTTAGTATGCGTTAGTCTCCAAAAGGTATTTGATTGACTGATGATGACCTCGTCAGAGATGCGTTGCTACTTTTGTGGTCTATGATATTGGCGTGGTACATAATGTTGAATACATAGTGTTGTGTTTAAGATGAATCGGTATTAGAAATATAAAAGAAAACGTGTTTACTGTTTATTTAAATCGTCGTAATTTATCTCTAAAACGACTGAACCAACTTTGACGAGATTTTCATTAGAATGTAAGACAGATTCCAGGAAATAATTGAAATTAATATTAAAAGTAGACACCGATCAATCACGTTATTGGACAAACTTATATTTATAACAAAACCAAGAACGCATTCACTAGTAATCACATTATAGCATTCATGCTATAATGTCTTTTGTTAATGACCTTAGACAATTATAAGTAGAAACCATTTTGTGTACTGTATACTGAGAGTTAATTTACTTTTAAACGCAAACAACTCTTAATATCCTAACTCCATATAAATGCGCAGACAGATGTGTTTGTACCGCCGATACTGATCAAAAGCTCCTTGAAGGATATGAAGACGAAGATGTTGGACTGGAAGCGTACGGGCGTAACCGATGGCGAATTCATCTTACACTTTCGATTTAGATATTAAGTAGTTTCGCTGGCGGAATTGCTGGGCCAGCTGGACGACTTAGCGTAAGCCTCGAAACGAACGGGTCCTCGCAACGAATTCGGACAAAAACAAAGTCACGTTGAATAAGTATGTCGTGCCGAAAACTGGTGATGTCATTGGCCGTCTTGTGGAAGATATTTCCGAGTTCACAAACACAACTTAATTTAAACTAAGCTTCCACATATCGTAGTGTAAACTGTCTGTAACAAATGTTTTATACGACTTAATAAAAGTATAAACAGCGGAGAGTATTTTTTATAAAAGTATCGCGACAAAGATAATTTAGTGCATATTTGTGGCGTGTTAAATTTAATTGACCTTGGCTGCAGCCCGCGCGCAGCCCGCGCGCAGCCCGCGCGCAGCCCGTGCACTAAGCGTGTATCTATGTCACATATAAGTTTAATAATACACTTCGTTACCACAAGGAAAATATAATTGGAGTGAAAAAACCTGTCTTACCTTAAAAGCGAATAGTATCTCATGATAACATATACAAAAATATAAGGAAACCATTTATAGGCTTTATTGCGCTTTGATGTATGAATTGATGATAAGTTTGCTTTTTATCGATCGATCGATTCTATCAATCGACTTTAATAAAACGATTACTGTTAACTCCCATTCCTGACAAATGAATAAAGTTCATATCAAGTATAACGTTGCTTAGTTACATTCTTTTCGTTAGTTTTTTTAAGTATTTCGTGTGATTTCGTTTTTTTTAAATGTGAGACAGTGAGTCTAAACTAAAACGTAAATAGTTTGGTGGATTATAGCGCAGCCTCCCACTTAGAGAATCCTAGGTTTAAATCCTTGCGCAAAATTATATTCAATTTTAAGATCAATTGCTGTAAAGAAAAAGAAAAACATCGTTAGGTATAATGTCTTGGCGTTCTCTATACTACCAAATTTACTAAATTGGAAAAGCCTTTTTTTATTTATTTTTTATTTTCATTATTATTTAAACTTAGCAACCACCAGATGGCAAGCGGTCACTGTCGCCTATGTACTTGTGCAACACCAAAGGAACTGTCAATGCTTTACTGGTTATGAAGCAGAGTATTTTTTGACGCCTTTCTTGAAGGTCCCCACGTCGTAGCGCTCCGGGAATACCTCAGAAGGAAGGTTATTTTGTGTTAGACTCAATACTTGGGCGACGGGAATTCGCTGGGAGTGTTTGGTATTTTTGATTTGTTTCAGTAGACGAGCAAGTGGAAATCCATTGCTTATTATAATAGGCATGTCAATATACATATATGTATCTAATCC
>DWEJ01003961.1:0-10031 GCA_018245835.1 Mysoria sejanus stolli | reverse complement strand
GAGCGTTTGTACAAATTTATATTCACAAGTACGTAAATGGAACGTACATTTTATATTTCTATCATATTAACAATACACGAACGAAGTATTATTTTGTTCCAAAGCGGTAAAATTTCAAATATTAAGCCCCTATCATATCTTATTCCATTACATCGGATTAGAGGTATCCGCGCAGAGCCTAGAATAAGCAATGCGCCACGTAGAGCGATCAAATCATGTTTAAAAGTCAATGCAGTGTTGGCTCTACGTCTCACTCGAGTTTAAACGTCCTAAATATTTGATGAGACCAACAAGATCAAATGAAATAGCTATGGGATACATCAAGAGGGAGTCAGATATCTACTAAGTTTAACAAGGGCGCTTGTAACGGAATATATTATGAGACGATCAGTATATAGGATTAGTTCTATCTATGTAGACAAAATCAACCCGGAACCCAGATGTCTTGTTACCGGCATCAAAGTACTTTATGGGTTGTGTTATTCGATAAAGTAATAGAAACTTAACTACGTCAGTGTGTGGAGAGCGACGTATCGCTACTTCAACACATCAGTTCGCCGTCGTCCATGTTGTCCGCTCGTTATTGAGATTTTTATTGTACTCGTATGTAAAAGAAGCATATCATAAGTGTATTTGCCACTCAAAGAGCTCGTCTTCGCAAAGGAACCCGGTGTGACAATGTGATAATGGAACACGATATTATTGTGAGTCGTGTCGGTACCAAGTAAGAATACATTCTTTGGCGCCATGCCGGGTGTCTTAAGAGCTGACTGAACCCACCGCTGGCAAAAATCCTGGCCGCCTATGATGAGCAGCGCAGGAGGTAGAAGAAATTATGCTCTGCGATCTCCAATCAGCATGCCCAACGTGGGGAAAGCAGTGGGCTGCAAAAAGATGCTGATGATGATATACATTATCAGGATTTTTATTAAAATTCTATTCAGATTTGTTTTAATCTTCCTGTATTTACTCGATTATTGTATTTATAGATAGAATAATAGAGAATAATTTAATTGCTTTCTTAAATCAGAAAACGCGCTTGAGTAACCGTTTAATAAAGAACGCTTGAGCCCCTATAATCCGCATATTATCTGCATACATATTTCCAGTACAATCAAATACTCTAACTTTTATAATTTTAGACACACTATTATGTGAATTATTGCGTAAAAATAGATTTTTCTTACAGTGACGAATCTATAATTTATATTAGTAAATCATATAATGAATGTCTTTATAGCAACGTATGTAGTTTTAGAATAATATATTTTCTTTAAATGTAACGCTTGTATGCATACGTAATAAGCCTTAACCTTACGCAAATTCACACAACTTCAAAAACTTCTAAACAAAGTGGATACAATCAAGAAAAACCGGACGCACCCTTCAAAGAAACACTAAAGAGGTCGAACCATCCAATATTAACATCGCTTTGTTTTAAAAAGTTGAAGCGGAAAGCAACTCCGTTATCAATATTCATAAGCGCAAGATGCTGGATCTGAGGCGAAGCAGCGCAATAAACAAAGCTCGCTCGAGTGAAGTAGACTGAAGTCGGTTATAGCCGAAGCTCTTACTTACCGCCAGCTCATAAATTTCAGTTTGCAACTTGCACCAGTATAACATTCGATCAATAAGTGTTTTGTATGGGTTCTATATTTGCAAGCTAATACGCCACATCAAAACTTTCAAGCTTGCCTGCCAACCTAATATACTTACGTCACGAGTCAACGCGTGTGTTGGGAACGAAACGGCGTAAGCGTATCCCATTACATGGTACTTAAGGCTCTCGCACATACGAAGTTAAGTAGAGTTTAGCTTGATTAAAACTTGAGTCTTACGGTTTTACATTAAATTGATTACCGTGGTAGTGTTATATGAAGTCACGTGTCTTAGGTTACAAGGGGTAAATCAGATCGGGGTTCTGTGGGTATCGCAGTTTATACAACGAATCGTGTTCCAATAAAATTATTTGAAATTCATACGGGAAATATTAACGTAATTATTTTGTTATTGTAAACGTGCATTGGATAACGATAACACTGCGTGTCCAGATAACTAATCAACAATTTTATGGTATACTTCACGTTACAATAATATTCAAAATTGTTTATTTTAATTACATGCTCTGTAATAAACTTTGTATGTATTATCTACATACGTACGTCCCTGCGTACATACGTCCCTTACGGGGTAGGCAGAAAGCACCGAGAGCCCAATATGTCTATCCTTATAGACCTGCTACGCCACCTCTACATTCATCACACGTCTGACTATGGAGAGTTCTGAATACTCTATCAATCAGTATCTGGTTTATTTAGTAAGATAGGTGAGTCTTAGCCTCCCACCGTACCGTAATAAGGTCCATTTTGCTTAACATTAATTTATTACAAGTTATACAAACATATTTAAAACTTTTTTTTCACGGCAACACATAAAAACTCGAAGTATCGTGGCTTCCTTGTAGTTACTTCTGCTTCCAACCCTTTCTTTCCTCACCAAAAAAAATTCACTAATTGAGTAACAAAAACAAAACGATAAAATTTAATGGGTAGTTCTTTGGCAGTAAATTCATTACAATTTTACGAGTGCCCGAGCGTGACTTGAGCTAATAAAGAAATATAACCGCTTATAAATCACTGAGTTAATATCATCGTCGAAAAAATCATATTTTTCTTACAGAGTTTTACTTGATATCACTCATATTACATAAAGGTTCCGTTCAATCGTGAGCGGTTAAATGAAACGTCGAGTACATTTAAAATACTTTTATATTTCTACGTTCACTATATAATTTGTATGTACTGTAACACAATTATAATTATTATTGTATTTTCATCGTATTATAAGTATTTTTCACTTAGTTTACCGGCAGAGAGCAGACAAAACAGTTTGCTTTCCATAGATGGTCATATGGACGTCATATACAGGATAAATTCTAGCCAACGTATTAGTAACCTACTTATACATAAAATAAAAGCAAAAACCCTGCATTCTAATATATTAATCTTGTCACCTGTAACTCGAATACTCCACTATAAAATACCGCTTGATTTTGAACGCGGCTCTACATTTCAACAGTCGAGAGTACGGGTGGCCGATGGCTCTGTTCATCAAGTCTGTAGGTGGGCTCTTGAACTTTGAACAAAATGACCCCTAATTCCCTTGTTAAGGCTTCGGGGAGATAACTCGATGTAACGTATTAATCTACAGCCATAAATATTATTCGTAAAACGCGTTCACGAATAGATCAGATTGCTTTTGTGGAAACGCATAAATCTTTTATAGACTCGGCTAAATTATACTGTACGATTGGATTTTCTTTATTTTTCTTGTAATGTTTATTTTTTTCCTTGAAGTTGTCTTTATTGGAGATCCTTTACTGGAATACGAGATCTTCGTAATTAAACGTAACTGCTGAAACGGGGAGTATCCTATACTCCTCTGCCTACTTTTTCTAGGATTACAGGCGTAATGTTAGGTTTAATCGCACTCTTTTCAATCGCTAAATGGTTTAAGGCATAACAATAAATTTTCACGCCTTAAACATATTCATCGATGATCATGTGGACCCTTTATCGTTCCATTGTTGGACACGGGTCTCCTCTCAGAATGAGAGGCTATAGTTTGCCACGCTGGCCAAGTGCGGGTTGGCAGACTTCACACACCTTAGAGAAATTTTTTTTTGAGGAGTCGAGGTGTGCAGGTTTTCTCAGATACAACATAAACATGTTCATACTGAAATTTAAAGCGTTTGAAACCTAAATGCTCGTTCTTAGCCAGCGGTCAACTATATCCTTAAACATTATTTGTTTATTTATTTATTCTTTTATTTGTTTATTTATTTGTTTGTTTATTTATTTATTGTTAACAAAGGGCGGAATTAAAGCCAATTGACATTTTGTACCAGTCAACCCAGATGACAATGTATTTCAAAATTTCATATAATACGTGTACATATCATTAACCTCATGTTCCAGATCAACATAATAAAGGGCAGTGACCTTCTATAATTTACACAATCGACGAGAATGGATATAAAACATCCACTCAGATATATTCATAAGTAATGTTGATGGAATTTGTCTGTTGGCAAACTGATTAGAAACGTGAAATAACATTTCAGCGCTGCGTGCGCTGCCACCATAAATATTCAGTTAAGTATTTTACCCTCTTTGATGTTCGCGTATTTTAATAAAAACATTCATGTTAATTGGCACATCATTATAACGTATTATTCATAGGTAATGTGAAATAATTTACGGCCGCATTCACTGTGTTAAACTGTGAAATCAGAACGAATTTAAGAACATTTCAAAATATCCGTGCGTCATGTAGTTTAAATTCAGCGTGGCTCTTTATAATGAAATGAATGTGGTTTTAACTGCGTTTAGCTGGTGTCCACTTTGTTATGGTTAACATTTTAATAAGTTGGAAATTATTAGAGAAAATATTGTAAAATTTATTGTCTCGTTTGTCGTGTTGGTTGCGAGTGCTGGAAATCTGGAAGTGTCAGGTTCGATTTCCGAGTCGGACACTAACAAATTTTTCTAATTTTGATTTTCTAGTTTCAGTTCGGAGTCTTAATATGTGCCCGGGGTACAGAAGTAGGCTCACCACCTATTTCATAGTAGAACGTAAATGTAACTGGTGAAATGTTTGAGTGTTCTGCTTTCCTCTGCCTACTTCTTCGGGTATTACAGGCGTGAAGTTACGTTTTTGTAAAGTGACATGTAATAATTTTGTTTATTTCTCAATTTTGAATGTTAAATATGTCTACTCAGATTGTTTCACAAATTAATGTTTCACGTAAATAAAAAAAATTATTTCAAAATAAATAAAACAATATAAATATGAAAAATAAATGTACCTAACAAGGCATACTATTATTACGAGTATCGAATTAATGGTTTAATTAGGTATAATTTATAGCATTTGATATGTTTGGTATAGCGTAACGGGTCACAGTTACCAGTACTAACTAGTGGGGTTAACTGATCTCTTTGTTTGGTGCCGGAAATTAACTTCGAATATGGATTTAAAGGTTTCATCGTATTACACAAAGGGTTGTTGAACGCTCTTGCCAAGGCCAATGTGGATATGTGAATTGTCGATGAAGCTACTTCTGTTCATTACCATCTACTTATCGCTGTCCACTGCTGGACATAGGCCTCCCCTCGGGAGTTATGACCATAATGGTTGGTGATCGCAGACCATAGCTTCTCGCATCACCTAAATTTCTGCCCACAGGCGGCTAGGGCGTTTTGCTGTGCATAGACAGGAAAAGCCATACCACGATATGCTAGTTCTAACTACTGCATACTACTTGTAAGTGAAGTGATAGTGTTATCAAGTTTGAATAAAATAGATACTAATTTTCACTGCATACTAATAATTAGTCCTTCAACCCTGACACCAATTGCATACTAATAATTAAAATCTTTGGCTGCCTCGATGGTTGAGTGGTTGCAATCGCGACTGCTGATGAAATAGTCCTGGGTTAGATCCTATGTCGGGTACTACGAGTATTAGGTTTTGATAACTTAGAATTCATAGAAGTAGTTCGGAATCTAGACTTGTGCTCGGTATATGGCAATACATGCATCCCAGGTTCTATGGTGGGTTATAGAACTGATGAAACGCGGGAGTGTACTGCACTGCTCTTCCTAAACAGATAAAAAAGTTTATACTAACGGGACTAACTGACATTTCGGTGTTGTGTTTCAATAGTCCTATTCGAGGTTGGTCTGCATCTGCGATTCTAGTTATGTAAATCCATGAGCACCCCGGGATTTGAAGCCAGGACCTCTTGATCAGAGTCGCGCTCGCAACCAATCGATCCACGATGCAGTGAATAATAATTAACGTTAAATAACTTCTCAATAATAAGATACGTTTTATTACACGTTTCCAGTTGAATTCTAATACCTGTAAATACTAACAATCTAATACCTAACAACTTTCAAATCCATTAGCCTTTTAACTGCGACGGAATAATTGTTGATAATAAAACGATTTCAATTTTCTTGACAAGACAAATTTAACACATATTTCTTGATCTGCAGCTAATTTGTTAAAATGTAGTTAATGAATTCGAGCATTGATAGTTTTTGGTTCGAATATCCACAGTATGTGTAAATCAATTAGAAACAAATTCTAGATATATATTTTGTTATTGATAGTACAAATACACAAACGATGTGCGTAAAATTCCTCTTGAACAGTCGCGTACAAATTTCTTATAGTTTTTGTTTTTCGCTAAGACGATAGAATTAAAGTTTTCTATTGTGGTCGCAGGTATGCGTCTGTACGCTTGAGGAATTGCAAAAACAAATTGACAAGCTAATTGCACAAGTCAGGCCATCGCGCGGTAGGGTGCGTTAAATTTAACATAATACCACGTTTGTATTTCTTTGAAGGGTCAAGCAGAGAAGTGTAGCATTATCACGTTCCACTCGGTACGTTGTTTTTGTATTTTGTGAATTTAATATTTCGGGAAAAGCATTTGAAAGCATACGTAATCATTTTATTTACGTAAATGAACATGATGTCGCGCTACATTATTGAACTTTGTTCTAACCAATTAACTTTTTCACATAGTATTTAAATGAGTAGGTGCATAAATATATTTTTCACGTCTACAATTAACGCAATAATTTCAGTTTTTCCATTATTCATAAGCGCTTCCAATTGCAAAGAACTAGAACAAAAGTTTTTTCAATAGGCATATCTGTTCAATAGGCAATTATCAATTACTCGTATACCTACATATACATAGATATGTAAACTGAACATTTCGAGAAAGTTTTCAAATGTAACTCGCTGAGACTATTTGTATCTAATCTTGTACAGTTCCGTCGAAATGTTAGTGCACCGTTGACAAAATGACGACCCGATACATTACAATAAACAATGCCGTAATCTAAACATGCGCATTTACACAACAAACGTATGTTATGAGTCACTTATTCGTCAGCCGATAATTATGTTATCGTTATTAGGGTTGTCACTAGATACTTTTATCTTTATTATTATTATTTTGAACTCGCTGCTACCGAAGGGAGCTCATGAAAAAGTATCTTGGATAGATGAAAAATTAGTCGAGCTATCACAAAACATATGAGTTAGGTCGGTGTATTATTTATTGGAGTATGTAGATTTTCACGGCATGTTTAATCGTACAACTTCAACAGATCTGTCAAATAATGATTTCTGTACCTATGTAGCATACATTGCACAATATTAGGTATTTGGTATGTTTGATCAAATAAAAATGAATTTCTATATAATTTTCTGTGTTATATCTATGCAGTATACTACTTTAATTCCGTTTTTTGAAAACATTACAGGATTTTGCACATTTTATGTAGTTTTGAAAATTCATCGAATTAACAAAATGTCGATTCGATACATTATGATATCTCTATAAAATACAAATCTTTCGTGGAAACTCAAGCACCACCCGCAACCCCCGTCATTTTGCATATGAAAAAAATGTTTGTATTATCGTCAACCCTACCAAAAATGGTTGCTAAGAACATCTTTCCTTATCCAGGAATGAGAGTGTACCAGCACTTTGGGTAATGACCGATTTCATTAAGCGCCCCATAGACTGCACTAAAATACGCGCGGGCCGTTAACGGAAGTTGCTTTCCGAAATTGTTCAAATGTATGTATGCCTCCATGTTTAACATTCAGGACTCGGGGGTGGGAAGAGGCCACCAAGTGCCAAATATATGATGATAGACTTATGATAGACAAAATAGATAGTTACATAATATATATTTGTATAACTTGGTTGAAACGTGCCTAAAGGATAATTTGTATAATTCCTAAGTTTTTTTTAAACAAGATCTAATATCAGCATCTTTTAACGTATATATTTGTTAAGTAATCCAAAATATGAACACCAGCTGATATGTCAAAAGCTTTATCGTACCCACAGGCGCGGATATTCGGAATTAGTGAAGGGTAATGCGACGAACACGAATAAACGGCTCGTCATCTCGTTGACAAAATGCACGCGGTGTACGAGCTGATGGTCGGTGCGAGCTTAGGTTATTGGCCTGTGGAATAATGGGAATCTAAACGCATTAAACGGGACATTTACAACAATTACACGGATATGTATGGAAACATAAACAATTCGGGACCATATTTGCTGCGAAAATCTAGCAAGTTGTTGAAACCACTTTTACAAGTGTAGCCAAAGTTAGATCGTTTTGTATTTTTATACATTGTATCGTCAATTTAAAACTATTTACTGTCATTTTTAGTTATTATAAAATTATTACAAAATTTGCTGTATTAGCGATCTTCAAAAACGGTATTAATTTTTGATAAAATATTTTATATAGTACAGAACTAATTCTCGAGGGTCGTAGAAATTGTAATATTAACATAGACATTAATAGAAATAAATATGACAGAAATACGACAATCAAACCATCAATGTTGGTATTTCATATAAGGACATCGAGAAAATTCTATAAAGACGTTAATGGAATGAGGAACAATAAGAAATCCGATATAAGTGGACTGGACTTTGTTATTTCAATGGAACGGTCCATTGATGCTGTGTTTGTCTTAGCTCACGTGTGAATCTCACGATATGAGACATTCCGCGATTTTTGTTCGGTCAGAGTGAAAACACTAGACAATTAAAGAGGTCTTAAGTAAACTGAGAATTATCTTAGCTTCACCTATTGTTTTCATAAGTTAAAACAATTCTTTCAGTATTGTTGATATACATTGTGTCGATTTTCAGTCTCTTGACTGGAAATCGACACAAGCTAAATTTATACAGTTTTGCTCTACTCTTTAAAGTATTGTATAGGGATAATAAAGTAAAAATATTTAATATTATTAATAATATATTTATTAGTATTTGTAATTTTATTTTAAGATTAATTTTTTTTTTATTATTTTTAAAGTTGAGTTGAGTGAATTTGATCATTTTACGTACTACATTTCAGAAAATTTAAATACATACATACATACATATCTTCACGCCGGGTCCCTCACGGGGTAGGCAGAGAGCACGGAGTGCCAAATATCTCCATCCTTACAGACTCTTTTCCTACATGCACGCCGGTTTCGGAGACTTCTGACTCCCCCATCAGCCCCATCAATATTATCATACATAATATATTATGTAGTTTGTATTAACTACTTCTGAAGCCATTGAATAGCTATAATGGCATTACTATCCATACTTATATGCTTATGGGGTGCGTAAAGCTGATGAAAGCGATATGATAATATTACATGACGATGAATGCGATTATGCTATATGATAACATTCATTCCTTCTTTAACTTAATATATTTTTATAAGGAGAAGAATGAAATTCATACAAGTAACGACACTGAAATACAGAATCAATTATACCAATATTAAAAAAAATGTAGAAATTAATGTTACTAACGAGCGGAAGAAGGTAATCAAAATTAAAAAAATACAAATTCAGTTTTACGAAATGCTAAAGGAAAATGATTTTCTAAGTAACAATAAAGTATTTAAAGAATTAAAACTGAGCCTTTTGTTCATGGTTTTGTATAATCATCTGGCAACCCTGAATTAACTGCTTTGTTATTACACTAAATTTGTATGACACTAACCTACAATAAGCCTTTTTGCTCTATCTCTCGATGTCGCTGCGCGGCCTAATCCAGGAAGATTAGCGGCCTTCATTTATCTGGAACCATCAGCTCGTTGAGCAATTTGGCCGGGTCTAATCCCTATCGGATAAACGAATCAGCTCGTCAAAATAATCGTTGCCTATATAATCGGGTTAGGAGTCGGATTAGCAAGCTAATTATATTGTTATAACAGTTCGATACCAATTACAGTTACAAAATTACTAAATTAAAGTTTGGATTATATTGGAAGCATAATTAGGATTGGATTGAATTGGTTCCGAAATATTGTAATTGGAATATTAAAATACAAATTCATGGATCATTTTTCTGAGACAATTTTTATGAAATACAATACTAACAAAATCAATTATGTTATTCATATTATCCATAATC
>DWEJ01003960.1:0-10031 GCA_018245835.1 Mysoria sejanus stolli | reverse complement strand
GTAGATCGGCACGAAATGCAAATACTGTAAAGCAGGACCGACAGGTGGAGTTATCACGCACAAACGTGTCGCCAGAATAAAAAATACACTTCTCAATCATCAAAAAGCAAATTGAACGCACGCTATTTTTTTACATTTTTCTTTTTAAACACACACAATTCAGAATAAAATAAAAATTTAGCAGACCAAATATAATTAGCGCGTAAAAATAAAAATACAAAAAAATAAAGGTAAACAAAACGAAAAAAAACGTCAATTATTATGTCGTCTAGCGCAGGTCGCCGCACGCGGTGCTTTGATCGAGCTTTACAGTATTCTCAACTTACAAGCAAATATAGCTTATCATCACTTATCTTACAGAAAAATATCCCGTACAGAAACCGTATAGAGACGTTATGTTAAAACAGCAATATCTATTTACAACTTTTAAGCTTTTCGCACAAAAATACGTATTCTTAATGTTTATATTTTATCAATATTTTATTACATGTCAAAACATCGAAGTTCATATATATATAGAATGCCTCTATCGCCAATTTTAGACACATTTAATTTATAAGCTATTTAAGCTCATTTTGTCTCCAAGTGGGATTTACTTGCGACGTGGTCGAATCTGAGGTAGAAGGAGACGCGAGATTATACAATTTCATTCTTACCGTAAGTATTGGTCCTACTTTCATCTATTGGTAGTGTGGTTAGTCACAATATTGGAGGATGGCAGTCCTAATGGGACAGAGGTATTAAAATAGAACCAACGTATTAAACAACCTGTAATTAAATATCAGTATATACTTATTTTCGATTTGTGTACATCGGGCCAAATAAGAACTCGAGAACGGATAAGTTCAACAGTTCCAACGAGAGTGATAAATACCTTACCATTACACATATAATACTATGCCTTCAATGCAATGTCTCTGTCGCAACATTGGATGTAAAATATTCGTTTTATTTAAGTTTATACAAGGTTCACATGCTACGTAAATCGATGTGAAAAAACTTCAACATTATAACTTAAAATATTGAAAAAAATCTAGCAGTTTGCCACAATAAAAATAATCACATACGCTTAAATTTTTTAAGCTTACGTAATTATTTTTATTATGGCAATATAGTGAACGCGTTTCTGCATCCAAAATGCATCAGTACGGCCACGAAAACTCTCGAATTCTTAATTGCCCTGAGACGTACTTAGACTACAGACTCGACCGAACGCCGTTTCAAGCTACATAGCTTAATTTGGACGTCGAGGACAATCTACACACACAATAAAAAAGTGAATACACGTACTCAAGAGACACATGGAAAAAATTAATACTTTAGTATAACTATTTTATGCAACAATTTAGAAGCGCTAATAGAAATATATTTTTGAAACGAAATTTAGCTTACTACATGTAATTGTAGACCGGGTTTAATGTTGGCATCACTTTTTTTTTCTTTTTTATTTAAATTTCATTACTTTGTTAATGTAGTTCTTCTACATAAAATTTTACGCACAAACATAATTAATTTTCGTAAAGTATACCCAATTTAGGTACATTTATAGGTTTATATACAATTTACGAAATATAAATATTAGTAGATATAAGATAGAGAATCACAAAGTTTTAGACACAGAAGGTATTCGTTTAATGGCTGGGATAAGCTAGTAAAATCTGTATGTAGCAAATAGTTGATAAAACAGTTCATATTAAAACCATATTGGAACTCCAGAAAGAATATAGAACGTACTTCATAGGTCGCTGTTGGTTACAGATAATCATAATAAAATTTAACACCACCATCCTCTTTTAAGTACCTTTGACAGAAAGACTGTCACTCACACACGCAACGTCACATCCATTGAATCGTAATGCTGTTTGCGCTCATGCGTGGATGTGTGCGTGCGCTCGTGCGTTAAATACCTCGTGTGTCTGTTGAATCTACGTACTAATAGAGTCGATATGTTGCGCATAAAAAACCCGGTCCAACCTTATAAATTACAAAAGACAGATTTAGATGGAAACTAACTCGTACACATTTCGGGTATTGGGGTAGTATTGTTGACCCATCTGTATCGGAGGCTTTTACGCTTACTTTACGAGTTATCAAATAACACTTCCGTTAAAATAGAACCACAATACCCTGTGCTCATTTCTAACCTAAAAACCTAAAAGCTAGGGACACTTAAGGTCGCAAAGGTCACAAGGACGAAATTTTTCAAAAATAATCTCATACATAATATAAAATAATAATAATGTTTCGCATATTAACCATCTTGTTCTTTACCCATGATGACCATACCTCCAATTAGCGTTCGAGCGCAAAGCTAAGATGGCAAATATTACATGTATAAAAATATCTCAATAATATAAACCTGTATATCACATAATATATACAAAAATTGGGAGACGGAAAAAGGGTATGACAATACGTGTATAATATTAATAAAATATATATATGTGTAATTATAATATATAGAAGAACATATGTTTTATGTTAATATTTCAAGTTAATTGCATCGCGGGGATGAAATAAACACGATCAACAGTAAGTTTATAAAATGAACATAATTATAAATGTATACAGATTGACATGTTCACATCGAAACAAAGGTGCGAGCGGAGCGGATCCATGGGGTTCAGCGCTATAGACTAACAATAAAACAACACATTGCAGCCTGGAAATTTTATAATAATAACATGTACCTATAACCAACATATAAAGGAAGTAAATGTAGAGCTCGTTGGTCATAACCGTTTTAAAATACCCTTGCTACCGAGAGCATTTTGGCACTGCTGTACATTTTATTAAAGAAAAATTGGACGAATATTTTAAAATATATGTATATATTAACCATCTTGATATTACTCTGTTCCCAAAGATTGGATCCGTCCAGCTAGCATTGTTGCGCCGTAATATAATAATGAAACCCAAATAAGTTTTTTTTTTTGTATTCTAGTAATTATTACACATATATGACTTTACAATCAACACCTTAGCCAACCTCTAGATTGATCTGTATATCGATCAGATTAAAATTGTAATTAGAAAAAAAAAAAACTATTTAAAAAACTTTTAATGTGAACATCTTAAATTACCTTACAGTATAACTCAATTACACGAGACGTACATTTTACATATGTCAAGTTTCTTTGATACTATCAATGAAACTTAAGATTTGTTAAATGTCGTGGCTAAAAGTGACTCAGTTGCTGATTGCAATAATCATAATAAAACCAAAAACCCAATATATGTAAACAGAACAAGCAATACCATAGACTCTGAGATAAAAAAAAATGCTATAGACACGTTACGTTGACACAAACGTGTTTAAAAAAGAGAACAGAAAAGTAACAATATTCGTTACAAAAAAAAAACCTCGTCATGATTGCCACCTTTGCAACGAAACGTACATCGAAATGGTTTAATTTTATAATGAATATAGAAGTTTTGTATAAGTACTATTTATATTGAACGATGAGGTATCCTATGTAAACGCCACCAAGTATATTCTATGTACTGCCGTATTGAATCAAAGCACACTGCGATACCGCGCCCGCCGCTTAGCCCTTCCATCCTACGGCCAACGAGTTCACGTAGTACATTCACTATCTAATGTACAGCTTTCTGCGCAAATTATTGAATAGATATCGCACTATTCGTTAAGGGCATCCGATACACCTACGATAATCAAATTTCAATGCAATTTTAATTTCCAATATATCCTCACATTTTTTCCAACGAAATGATTAATTATGCTTCTCATCATACACTAACAGCGCGGCTCACAGTGTGTTCTAGTGCAAAAAACTACCACGGACAGCGACTGCGCTGTAGTTCTCATTCTGCATCAATAAATCTGCTTCGTTTGCGTTCATATTATTTATGTATAATAATTTACGACACACCTTAAATTAACAAAAAATATCCTTCATATATCATCTCATGTCGATGCTATCCAAGCCGCGAGAACCTACAGCGCAGTTATATATAATATGGAACAATTATTTATTAATATAATTTAAGCCGCACCCGCCCACTCGAACAACGGAATGGATGTATAACTAATCTATTAGTCCCGAATTAACTGTCGTTTCTCGACATGGCTCAAGTACCCGTAACATCCCACACTTTGGAAATTTACACCGTGACCAAACAAAACATTCGACTGCCTCGGATTCCCACTGTTCGAGTGACGGCCGCTGTAATTTTGTAATTTTACAAGCAGGGCGTCATTTGACCGCACCGTGCTGTCTTCCAATCATCATTCGGACTTGAAATTTAAGCACAACTGCCTACGAATTCCTTCTGTATGATGTTTCTGAGGCGACGCGTCCCTTGACAATCGTCGAAGCCCAATGTTTTTCGAATGCTTTACCGTATCTATTTCGAATTTTCGTTTTTTTTTCTTTTTTTACCGTAAATCTGCTTTTTTCCACACGATATAATCCCCGACTTTATATCTCCAGTCGTTTTAAGTTCATTGAACTTATAAATACGTTACAGTCTTTGGATACTTTTATCACTAAGACCCCCTTCGCCGCAAACTTGTAAATAGTTTCTCTCTCGAAAATATATTTCGGAGTTATTTTTCTTTCTTATCAATTTTAAATCTTTTTTTCTCTTTTTTTTTCATTTAAATCTCTACTTTTCTTAATTCCAATGTAACGCAGTGCAGCTACCTGCATTCGACACAGTTTATCCTGTTACTATTTACGTGTGCATCGACACGAATTTCCGTACGCATATGGACGTAGTCCTAATTATGGATATATGGGTATAATTATTTTATTTTACATATATTTTTTAAAACACCAATTATTACAGAAACACCAGACGTACACATATAGTCTACATTACAATTAACGCACATGTCCCGCTAAAGACATCGCGATAGATACGACGATGGGAGAATAACAACAATGTCCAATCCATATGCGTGTAAGGGAAGTGCTGGCGCCCTTATTCTGGGCCGCGGATGTGAGCCGGGCGTCGCCGTCGCGCACGCACAGAATGGGGACGCGGATCCTGACATTATTACAAGTACACGTTGTATTTGCTTACCATAAATAACGCTTTTGTTTTTTTGTACTCGTTCGTTACGTTACACTCCCTACACTTAAAGCTATTAAATATACATAAAAATATCACAGCACTATCGATTCACTTACACTAAAATCACGACGCTTTGCGTCGCAATTTTGAACAAAATAATAATAATAAAAAAAGGAATCGAAATTGAAATGCACGAAGTGCCACCGCCGGCCGAGGAGCTACCGGTTGACACAATCCTGACCTGAACAATCGTTCGCACATCATCGGGATAAATCGTTCAACGGGATAGACAAAACATGGCATTGACGACGTTATTAATCACTAAATCGAACATATAATTCTAGCAAGTTATACAAAACGTACAAAGAACAAAAGAGATAAATGCGATTTCGATAGAAGAACAAATCTTAAAAACGTTAGAATGTTGGTACGTCTAATAGAATTAACAAAGCGTTCAGTATTTTAATCGCTCAAACCATAGATCTTCTATGTTAAGACTAGAAAATTATTATTATTAAGGTCGTTTTATTTTTTATTTTTTTTATATTCATTTTTATTATGCTAAGCGGACACATGAGACAAAAATAGGTAAAAATATCAGTTATATAGAAAACGCCATATGAAAAACGTACCCTCGATCCCTGGCTAGCACACGGCGGTGACCTTAAAATCAAGCATAAACGAAACGCAAAAAAATACAAGTGCCGCAAAATGATACCAATATTTACAAAAAACAAGAAGCTTTAGTTCACCAAAAACGCGTCCTACTCTCTAAAAAACCTTTGGATAAATAATCGAAAATCAATTTTAAAAAACTGTTCGGTATTACACCACTGGCTTCGAATAATTACTCACGATCGATATTGCCAATTCGTACTACGAAGAGTTTGTATATGTATGTATCACTTACAAAACAGTATGTCACTATTGTATACACGTAAATATAGTAAAACTCTGGCTTCTATAAAATGGCAGTTTTTAAAATCTCATATAAACTGTATAAATATCTAAATATAATATGTATGTAAAGATATAAGAAATACTTATCAGACTTAAAAGATGTATAAATTGGCAACACCATCATTGCGAAAGCCTCAAGAGTCTGGACTGCAATTCTTGGCAAACGCAGTCTGATCGATTGGCAACGTTATCCAGCTCCCGTATCAACAGCTTTGGTCTTGAACATAAAAGTATAAAGACAAAGCGTCCACTCCCGACTTTCATGCAAGTAATTCATACACACAGACCAATTAGCTCAAAGAGACTTAGCATATAGTGGATAAGGATTCACTTGCAACACATTAGTGAAATGCCTCATATACAAGTTCATGTTACGCAGCTTTTATCATTTTATGACCTTAACGTGTGGTGCTTGAGGTCCAAGGGCTTAGATTAGTACTTAGATAGTGATGACAGTTTTTGTCACTGCCATCACTGACCTCGAAGATGCATAGAACGTCTTCCGAATGATCGAGTTCTCACTGCAAACTTGTATAGCAGGAAAAATGGGCACTATAAGTCTATTAGACTATATGGTCTGTGTTCACACGATATTATACAATAATCTTTTTTTATGAAACGTCACGTAACACGTACCGTATATTACATTAAGTGTAAGCAAATATAAACCTTAACTAAATGAGGTAGTATTATTATGAAATATATGATTATAACATTATTTGTCTAATGTTTGGTGGGATATATGTTATAAATGTATATTATATCAACATTAAAATAGAGCCTATGGATAAATTGAGGTACATCGTCGTTTCTGATTGAGGTAGCTGTGCGGATTGGTCGAATGGTTCGGCGAACGTGTGCGCCATACTTGTAACGACATCCACGTAACGAGACAAACATTTGCCAAATATTCGGCCATCAGTGGCCAGGAGGGCGGCGGGCCTTCGCCGGAACCATTCGAGCCATAACATAACAATATGTAGATACAAAATATGACTATTAACTATGTAAAAACTTCAAAATATATCAGTGTTCATTATAGACAACCTACCGGAGTCGGTCATTTCTCCGTAACCGTAGGCGTATTCGTCGTAAAGTTTGGTTATTATCGGCGGCTCCCACTTGGGGACATTTTCGTAATCGGTCGCTTCCACGGTGACGTTGTAGTCGTTGTAGTGTTGCTGATTATTTTGCATCTGTACGTACATTTTGTCGCACGTCTCGTTCTTTATGGTGAGCAGAGGGTCGATGTGCGGCAGGATATGGTCGTCCAGGTCCACGAAGCCGCTGCCGCAAGCCGCGAGGCCGCTACTGAACTCCGGTCCGTACTCGCACGGGTACACCATCTCGACTGGAGCTTCCACTGCACTCGCATTCGGAGCTAACGGTTCGTGAGTTATGACTGAAAATTTATAATATCATTAATTTAATTATCACTCATAAAACTCTGAGACAAGGTGTATGTTCGGCCAGTAATTACCCCCTAATTTATTTCTTACATGGAATTGCATAGATAATAGACGGAATGATTAAAATTAAAACAACTTACCAGGAGCAAACATGGAATTATTATCTGGCATTTCGGCAATGTATTCAAGTATGTCATCGGGATGTGAATTAGTTTCATGAAATAAGTCTTTTCCAACTGGATTATTTCCCTCACTGTTCTCATCGATTTTTCCAACTAGACAATTTTCTGCATTACTTGCATTGAATAGCTGAGATTCGACAGAAGCATTAATCTCATCATTACCATTGAATAAATCTTTTTCATCCGGAATTGATGGAATGTTATCGACTCCTATCGCGCCGTCATTGACGACGTTAAAGATGTAAGTTTCCAGCTTAACGTTGGCGAAGTCGATACTGGCGTTAGCGTCGTCTATGTCGCTCAGACAGTCCGTGTTGTCGGAGTGGTGTGCCATGTTTGCGATTGTATCTGTATTGGACCTCTGATCGTCTACACTTGAAATTTGTTCATCTGTGTTCGAAAATTGTTCATCGATGTCGTCTTTTGTAGTATCTGTTGATATTTCGTCATCCTCGTCGACGGTCGTTTCTATTGCGGAACTCTCCTCGTCGACGCCCTCCTTATAATTTATCATTGTATTTTTGATATGAATATTCTCCTCCTGGTGCATTCTACGGACATGTTTCCGCAAGTTTGGCTGGCTCGCAAACGACTTCATACAAACGTGACATTTGTAAGGCTTGGAGCCGGTGTGGGTGTTCAGATGCTGATCGAGTTGGTATTGTTTCGAGAAGCTCTTGTTGCAGTATTTGCATGTGTGATTCTTGGCATTCGAATGTGTCTTCATGTGTTCGACTAGACGATTCCTCGCGTTGTACACTTTGCCGCACACCTTGCACAGGTGCAAAACTGTTTCGAAATGTTGTGAAACATGGTTCATTATGACGTACTTTTCTTTGTATGTTCGGTTGCAAACTGGACAGAAGTACACTTTTTTCTTGTGCAACTCCATATGACGTTCGCAAGCGGTCACATTAGTCACGACGAGCCTGCATTGATTGCAATAGTGCTGGATAGATATATTGTGAACTTGTTGATGAAGGATCAGTTGTTTTGGAGTGTCAAACCTGTAAAAGTTTTATGATTACAATAAGTATCAAAATTTAATATAGCGAATAATTAACTGTGATCTTAATCTTTAACCCTTTGCACTCGTATGTATTAGTCTATGCAACATCACAAGTTTTATCTGTAAAAAGTATTTGAGTTATATCAGTAAAAATAAACATTTTGTGATTTTTAATTAACTGCCTCGTTGGTCATGTCGGTTGCAAGTGCGACTGCCGATCAGGAGGTCCCGGGTTCGATTCCCGGATCGATCATTACAAAACTTTCTAATTTAGATTTTCCAGTAGTAGTTCAGAGTCTAGATATGTGCCCGATGCATGGCAATAGGCTTATAATCTATTCCATAGAGGGACGTAAACGTAACCGGTAAAACGTGGGAGTGTTCTGCATTCGTCTGGCTACCTCTTCATGGATTACAGGTGTGAAGTTACTTTTTTTTTTATTATACTCATGAAATACTACAGCCAAGTATATGAATAACGTATTGGAAAAGTTTTGTTTTAATTGAATAAAACAATTTTTGATTGAATTAAATAATAAATTCCGAGTTAGCGGTAATTCATAGTCATATTAAATTCTAGTGCAAAGGGTTATTATCAATTGCTAATTTTAATTAATTTGATAATTTCAATAATGCTTGTTATCTACTGTAAAGAGCAGCCTACAGTCTGTAAGTTGAATACAGTAGATAACAGTCAGACAACAACTGACAACAACAGTAGTACAGTCAGTTGGCCTCACATCTGGATGCAGTTAGATTGAATATGCCCAGGATTAGGTGGAGTAGCACCAATTAGAGTAAGTCTATATTCAGCTTATACTTCCAAGGATTGAAAGATGGATGGGATGGATCTACAGCAAATAAAATAGCTACAAAAAAAGACAGACATACCAATCAAGACATAAGGCAAAAGTGTCAAATATATTAAAGACAATTTATATATGAGAGAGGAACTGACACTTGATCGCAGCCGGGGTGCGAGCAGGGCACGCTGTGCAGCGCGTGCACGTCGCGCAGGTGAGCGCGCCAGCGGCTCTCGCAGCCGAAGCGGTGCTCGCACATCGTGCACGCGAACGGCTTGACGTTGGTGGCACCCGCCTGCTGGCACACCGCCGTGTGTGTCGCAAGAAGCGACAGTCGCGGGAACGACTTCTGGCAGATCTGGCACCTGTTAACGAGAAACATCTTTTAATGCTTATGACTCATCTACCTATCAGATTGGTTATCAACATTTCTGCCTACTACTAAAAAAACTATATTTCAAAGAGCACGGAGAAAGTTCCATATTTAGATCTCCATTTCAAAATACTGCTATTAACTTTATCCGATAAAAGACATTGGACAGAATTTACAATCTGTCCATTATAGAATCTGCCCTAAGTAGGATCTGTCCATACTAGACTATGATGTCCAAAGTAGAATCTGTTCAAT
>DWEJ01003959.1:0-10032 GCA_018245835.1 Mysoria sejanus stolli | reverse complement strand
ATCCGATATAAAAGTTTCATATAATTTCGCATAATGGCAGTCTAAATGAGACACATTATGTATGACAAGTTGTTTTTAATCGGTCGAGACATAAGCTGCGCGCGTCCTTTACATTAAAATCCATAACCGAAACTATCGGATATATCGAAAGTATCGGATAATCCGAAATAATTTAATATCCGTATCCGAATCCGATATTATAATTATTCCTTTATCCGTATCCAATTATCCGAAATTCCATATCCGTAACATCCCTGTTACCAACTATTCAATAATAGTTAAGAATAGGTGTTCATTTCATAGATTTAGAGAGACTTAAGTTCAAACACTTATTTTACACGAACCGATTGCAATATAGCGCTGCTTACCCTGGCCGCCTATAAGAATCAGCGTAGCCACTGAGAAACCGTGATTTATAATAGGATTTATGAGCAAAAGCCTCTCCGGGGGTCCTAGATCCAGCTAGGACTGAGGCTAATGAGAATTGGATTATTTTTTATATTCAAATCAATTTACATAATCGCAAATTTGAGCCGAGTCGCATTTTAACAGGATTTGGAAATACTTATCCAAAGTCCAATTATTTATAAGAACATTTACTTAACAGTAAATATGTTAGAATATAAAGAAATATGTCATTTTTAATATTGTTACGCTCGTAACAAGATATATATCAGATTATACAATTATGCTATTATAATTCGGCTAGAAAAAAAACAGTGGTACAATTGACAGAAACAGAGCTACAAGTTAGATTTTATTATTATGAAATAGAATTAAATACTAATTTCTATATATTTCATATTTAAATAAATAATTTGAACCATTTTAAAAATGCCAACCATTACTGTAATTCTTCAGAGTTATCTTTAAAAAACTTGTTCAACAGCACCATAGTTACATGTTTAGTCAACATGTTAACTTTTAGCGATATTAACTTTATTACACCTTTGATTAATATAAATGCCACAGGTTGTTTATAATTTTCAGATTCTTAAACAGAACACTCAGAAATGCCAAGAAGTAAATTCGGTTTTAGTAAAACTTCCGAAAATTTCACAAAAAATATGATAAAATGCCGGACAAATTATTTGTTACTACAATAAATGGCATATCGACGTTTAACCGGAATTGAAGAACGAAAGACGCAATGACAATGTGTCAGATCAAGATTCTGCAACTGATGGGTACAATTTCATCAATTGGTCTTAACCATCCATTTTACAGAACTGAGCTGTTTTGAAAAGAGGCGTGTGATTTTGTCTTGTGGATCTTGTAGTGTTGTATTCTTGTAGTGAATCTTGTATTGTATACGTATATAATTTGGACACATTGAATAATAATGAATATCGAGTTTATAAGAATCGCTATATTACATTTACAATATAATATTCATAAATAAATAACCATTTACTATTTATGTATTTTATTTTTTTATACTAACCTCCTATTCTATAGTGGGACGTCAACGTCTGATGAAACGTGGAGGTGTACTACTCTCCTCTCCCTACATCTTCGGAGATTACAAGCGTGGTGTTACGTTAAATAATAAATACAACATCCATCTGATCAAACACACTACACTACATTCTATCACAACTCATAAAAACGAGTTATATATTCTCCAGTTATATACTGGTGAATCGCTTTGAGAAAATTTAATTATCCTCGTCGTTGCTCATATCTCTGCTTTTACTCATGCTGTAGTCTTGACCCTTGCTGTAATCCATGTCGTCTAATTTTGAAAAATTCCCCATTGCCACTTGCGCTATCGTGTCCACAATACTAGAAGCGCTCGAGTACGACTGAGTGGATGACGTCAAAGCCTGCGGCTCCTCCTCAGAATGCTTCAGACTTTGACTACTATAATCGCTTAGATAATCAGGCATTGTTGTTTTCTTAGTCAACTCCAACATCTGATTCAGAAATGAATCACCTCCAACACGCGAGGGCATGCTGAAGTCAGTCGCTTGCGTGTCCGAAATAGACTTGGATGGATCTGCTTTAGACGACGAGCTGGTCTCAGAGTGTTTGAATGAATCCAAAGGGCTATCCAGTTTAGACTTCCCAACGCTACCAAAGTCCGGTGGCAAGTAATCTTTGCTACTCTTCAGTAAATCGTGGGGGGATTTCATCATCATGCTCTGATCTAAACCTACTTTGGAAGAGATTGGGCTACTGCTCGAGAGCGGCTTCATCAAGGACTCTTGCATCTTCAGCAAAGATGGTGACAGAAACATATTGTTGGCCGCTAATGTGGATTTGGACATGGGATCAGGAATGCCTAGTATACCTGCACTAGAATACTTGCTAGCTGAAAATAGGGCGTTGGCTATGTCGGCAGAACTCATCATTAAATTTGAAGCGATATTGCCTGGTATTGGCGAGGCTGACGTGGTTGTACTCGTGGAAGTACTGGTTGAAGTTTTCTCATAATTACCAATGCTGCTGGTCAAACTTTGGAGAGAGGCAGCATAGGACGGCGGTTCAGGCAACTTGCTACCAGATAGACTGGCTGCTAAATTAGACGAAAGCCCTGGAGTGAGACCACTCAACATACTATTCGCTGCAGCGAGACTTTCAAGACTACTAGTGCCTAAAGGTAAAGGCATATTTGCTGTTCCTAAGCCTAAAGCCATGCTAGTCAACATATCGAGCCCAGATGGATAACTTGGTGGGAGTGGAGTACTAGATTTGGAAGACTTAGATGATGTCGGCAGCACCGGTATGTTGAGTGGTGGTGTTTCAAATTTATGTGGAGACACTGAACCAATCCCTGACGAGACATTAATTGGTGGAACCCCAGCTGGCCTGCTAACCATCTGTTGCAAAGTGCTGACTGATGGAAAGTTAGGTATGGAAGTGACTTGGCTCGGCTTAGATGCTGGTATCGGTTGAGGCACAGCCAAAAGTGCATCTAAATCGATCTTATCATCATGCTCCGAAGAGCAACCTAACTCGTCCCGAATGAAATGCCACAGTAAACCATCGCTTTGCTCTCGAGGAAATTTAGGAGTTAATGTGCATTTTAATTTGTCCAAAAATGTTATATCAGGTTTAAAATTTTCTTTAAAGTCCACAAATGTCTCATCTGCATGTGCAAAGTAGTACTTGATGCTTTTCTTGATTTGTTCCATTGTATGTGTTGATAAATGACTGTCATGTATCATGTTGTACTGGAGCAACAATGGACGTGGATATTCCGTTGGTCTTTGTTCTGGTGGAGGCATGACCCAGAAGAATGTTAAGGATGATTCAAAAACTGGACTCTCCGGATTATAAGGCGCTGAAAAAATTTTATTAATAATTCACAAATCGTATATAATATCTATTATATATGTCATTAATTATCAAACAAATGTATATGGGATTGTCTTTGAAAATCATCTTAATATTAAAATTATCTTATTAATTATCTTTGTCTTATTTTATAATTATATTATTAACTAGTGAAGTTGGG
Source organism: Mysoria sejanus stolli (assembly GCA_018245835.1). Classification (NCBI taxonomy): domain Eukaryota; kingdom Metazoa; phylum Arthropoda; class Insecta; order Lepidoptera; family Hesperiidae; genus Mysarbia; species Mysarbia sejanus. The sequence goes on along the minus strand of DWEJ01003959.1, from coordinate 6,572 downwards.
CTTCAAGTTTAAGTTCACTTATATGAAAATGTATACATTTTACTACATAATATTTAAAACAAACATCCTCATATACACCCCACTACCCAGAATTTAATCTGATTATGACCAAGCATGTGTATTAGTCATTACATTAGACATTAACATATTTCACAACCTGTGTATTAGTCTAACAAAGAAACTGCTAACTTCTTCGCGTAATGAGTGACATGGTAGAGATTACAAAAAGAATTAACATCATTGCATAAGAATTTTATGCAAACCTGTTATTGGCGATTATACTAGTGTTATTATAAAAAAAAATATATTGTAAATGTTTGTGTGTATTGCTGATGCTGTCTTTATAAATTAATATCAACTTTCATTATGAAAACAGTTATACTTACAACAAATAACTCCTACACACGGAACATACGATATCTCAGATGGTCCTCTCATTTTGATTTGATACTCCAGTTGATTATCACAATCTCGCAAACTGGGCATCGCCGGGTTGGTTGGATGTGAGTGATACCAACCGAGCAGTGTCAGACCTAGCTTTTCAATTTCCATTTGAATCTCCAACTCAACGAGAACTCGCGGCCGAGAATCGTTCTTATTTATCAAACAGGGAAATGTGTGTGTTATCATCAGATCTAAAAAATGCAACAGAAATGAGTCTGTAAATAGCAAGTAACAACAAAAATTGCCAAAAATCAAAAGCTGTGCATCTAAGCTCCCTTTTCCATTAATATAAGTTAAAAAACAAGTCAGATAATTTAGTTTATTTCAATACAAAAGTAAATAAAATTAAAAATAAACTTTTATTTCCCTGATATCTTGGGTTATAAGGCCTATACTTGTAACTTTAATACAGCAGGCTAATGTTATGAAAATTAAATACTCTTATCTTACAAGAAATTTTCAAAAGTACTTACTATGACTATTTAAATCCCAAGTTCCTGCCAAGTATCCATAAACTTCTTCCTTTTTCAGATGACAATGAGTGTCAAGTACAAGACAAGCATTGGAACTAACGGATACTAAAAAAGGCTGGACTTTGCCAGCTGATGAAAAGGAAACTGCTTCAATCAACATATTAGCATCACTGTAACACAGAAATACAATATTGGAGTATTGATAGACTTTTATAATAAAAAAATTTTTATAGAATATATATTCTATTATCTAAATGTTTATAGAATATATATTCTATTTAATCTTATTTAGCAATAACATCCATATGGATGTTATTACTAAATAAGATTAAACTTATGGAAATATTAGTTTATTTGATAAATGAAATATACTATTTATGCATTAGACTAACATTAATTGGTACTCATGCCACCATTAAGTGATATTAAAGTTGTGAGAAAGTTAGATAAAATATTTCTTTGTGATATGACACAAATGAAATCTGATAAACATGATTTCCCTAATTGCCTAATAAAATTGCATTATTAAATATTTCGTGACTGTTTATATACTTACATTATCATATATGAATCTGCTTAATTCACATATGTTTTTTCATGCGGAATTTCAGCCGCGACTTGCTACAATCAGCAGAATCTCAAGAGGAAGGACCTCGTAAAGTTTCTGATCTAGTCGAGCCATTCCAAAAATATATAAATTAATTAAGCAGATTCAAATATAATCATAATAAAAATTTATGAAACTTACTGTTGCATCATTCTATTGGGTACTGTATTGTGTTTCATAACAACTCGCTGTGGGGGTGGTTCTGGGGGACTCTCTACCTCCATTTCAGTTTCCTCTATAAAAGAAGAAACAGGATGTTTATAGTTATTGTGTCATTTCCTAACATGAACATGCACATTTTATGAAACAGAGAAATATGATTCATGTTACAATTACCATAACATCACGCCTGAAATCCTCAAAGAATTAAGCATTAGAATGTAGAACACTCCTATGATTCACCGGATACAATAAAATTAGTATTTTATAACTTAATTATTATGGACAAAGAAAAATCATTTTATTTTCACAATATTAATACATACATAATTATTTTCACACCAGATCCCGCACAGGCTAGGCAGAGAGCACGGACTGCCAAATATTCTTACAGACCTGCCGCACCTCCTCCACATTCATAACATTTGCAATTTTCATACATGCACACCAGCTTCATGGACTTCTGACTCCCCCATCAGCCAGTATTTGGCCTATTCCATCAAGATAGGTGAGTCTTAGCCTCCCTCGGCACCTGTGTCCCTCAACATTCCCATTGTATATCTTCTTCGTCATTCTTTCGTCGGCCATTCTCTCAACATGTCCAAACAGAGCATGCCCTTTCTCATTTTAGCACCAATACTCTCTTTCATACTAGGCATCTTCTTTACGTCAGGATTACGAACGCGGTCGGCGAGTATCAAGCCGCAAACGGGACGCAACTACCTCATTTTAACTGCGTTTATTCTGCTCTCATCTCCTTTCTTACATACCCAACTCTCGCTACCATAAAGTAGAGTTGGAGTAAGCACTCCATTATGCACCGCCAGAAGAGCGCGCTGGCTCAAGGTTTGACAACTAAGTAACTTACCCAACACTCCATTCACACTATTTCCAGCACTCACTCTTCTCTCTATGTCTACAACATTGATAAAATCTGAAACTTAGCTTACCATCACTATGCATATTCTCCCTTTGAAGTTGTTTCTTTCGGAGATAAGTGGCTTTAATTGTATCTAGCTTCTTGCCTCTATACTTAACAGAGGCCCAGCCGCAGCCAGATCTCTTATCTGGGTTAATGATCCGCTTGCAATGTATGGCCCAAGCTGATGGGGAACAGAAGATTGTTTCTGTCTCATGTGATTTTATCTTGCCATCTGTTTGAAGATCACCAACAAATTTTTGACCCTGTAATTCATGAAGAGTCTATTAACCAAAACAGACAATTTTCAGATATTATTAAAGGATTAAATCACAAGAAAAGTTATTGACAAAAATTATCTAGTTATGGCTGAAAACAACATCACACATATCATCATATATAAAAAACAATGGTACAGAAATATTCAAAAAATTTAAAGGAGATTCCTGTGTTGTGTTTAAATTTAAAGGAGATTCCTTTAAATTTAAACACATGTTTAAATTTAAAGGAGATTCCTTTAAATTTAAACACATCAAGTCTGTAAGGATGGAGATATTTGACACTTGATACTCTGCCTACACCATAAGGGACTTGGTGTGAGGATAAAATAATAATAATAGTTTATTTCTTCAAAACAGTACCAAATATTCAATAGTCATTGCAGCAATACCAGGTTCCAGCATTTTCTCCTCTAATAACATTTGCAGAGTAACACCCCTTCCAGGCATTGATTTACTACCAGTTTGAGCTTCTGATTCCTGTAAAAAAAAATAGTTTTTACATTAATTATGACACATATATAAATGTTACATGTTATGTAACAAACTTATAGTTCAATTTTAGTTATTCTTAGGTCAAGTAGAGTTTTATTAGAGCTTACATGTTTTCCAACATGCTTAGTTGCCCTGTACTACAATTTTAAAATTCACCTAAAGGTCACCCATGAGAAAAGAAACCAAAAAAATTATACAAGTGAAATAAAACATTTTTATACTAATTCATCTGATACCTAAGTATCAGATCAGTAATATTGGAATAACTGGACAACTAAAAACTGTTTATTGATTGAGATAATGAAAAGGTAGAAATATATGAATGATAGCTATACTAAATAAGACTGAAATAGAGATAGGAAAGGAAATCAAAGGAATGACTAATTAATTTACTGATAAAAAGTCATGAAAGGTTAAAAATCGAAAAATAATTAGATTATTTTTTACAATAATATGTGACATAATAGCTACACTGTGTTAGAAAACTTAAGAACATTGACAGTAATCTAGTTTAATAGCATTTATTTACTTAAAATACAATATTGAAAGTCAAATAGTAACAGTGAAATTCCTCATTCATTTAACAAAATATGCACTTCAATGCACATTTAACAAAATATTTTTTTACAAATTTATACAAGTTATTAAGTGGCTTAAAAATAAAATATTGACACACCTATGTAAAGAACTTAATCTAAGCATAGAGAAAAATAATTCTAATATAAAGACTTTGTTAAACAAAAATAATATATGGGGGCAAATAAAGGCAGTAAATTGGACCTATTATAAAAATACTTAACTCTAGAATTCTTTAAGCCCCCAGTTAGGCCCCATGCCATTCTAAATTTTAATTTTGGTTAACTAACTTATAACTTTTGTTAAGGATATTGTTTAACTTAACAGATGAAATGTACTATGTAAACACACCTATCTTATATATTTTTTTGCAATTTATTTACATACCACCGAGATTTTTGACTATTATTTAGTTAAATGAGTACCTCATCAGTAAATTCATCTGCACTTCCCATTTCTTCTTTTTCCTCTTCGGCATTTTCTTTAATACTGTCTGTGTTACATTTTTCAGTCTTTATCTCCTCACTCATGGTACTTGCACTGGTGTCTAAGTTTTCCGGTGCTGTATTGTTGTTATACACAGTAGTACCGGACATTAAGGCTGCAGCTAAGTGAGACGTTTGCAACTCCATTATGACTTAATTTAATACCTGAAACACATCTAACTAATTATAAAAATATATATGTACTACATAAACTCCCTTTCATAAAACGATAATGTTCTAAGTTATTTATTATTACTGTTTCATTTACCAATCACTAAGTCAGTAATGCATTGGATTGAATGAAGTTTACGAAGTTACGAATACGAACAGAAATTGGGATCACAGATAATACACTAGAGCACGGGTACCTACCGCAGACTGCAACATTCCGAACATTAACTACATACTGCATAATTAATTATGTACCGGATTTTTCATGAATTTTTTATTACATTTAAAATTCAAACATTAAGGAAATAAACTTACAGCATTAGTGAACTTGATGATCGGTTTGCATTATGCGATATATTTTTTATAGAATTTTAACTGTCTCGTTGGTTGGTCGTGTTGATTGTAAGCGCGACTGCTGATCGAAAGGTCGTGGGTTTAAATCCCGGCTTGGGCACTACTGGATTTTTCTAACTTAGATTGTCTAGTAGTGAGTCTGGAAATGTGCATGGTACATAACAATAATCTCATCACCTATTCCATACTGAAACTTAAACGTAACTGCTTAAGCATGAGAGTGTATCCTGCACTCCTCTGCCTACCTCATCGGGGATTTCAGGCGTGGCATTACGTTACAATTTTCAACCCCCTCCATTTACTTTATCTAATTCGAGGCAGAGAAAGAATACATCCTCTAACCACATTTTTTATAATTGGACATAAATCGTTGTACATTTTTGACCCGTTCTGAACTGAACTAATAATCTAAAATGGATCCAAGGGTAGAGGGAAGAGTTATGCTGTCATGAAAGACCTGGGTCTTAATTTAATATATATAATCAATACATTTATTAATAAAATCTTTATCTATTATTATCAAAATTAAATTATAACTTCTTGTGACTTATGAACCCCACTGGCGCTAAAGCTTGATCCGCCCTTGCTAACTAACAAGCTTCTATACTAATTATAATTATAGGTGTCACCTATCCTAAAGAATAGAGTTCAATTTATAAAATCAAACTTTGTGTGTTAAAAAAACACCTGTTATCATTGAGCTTGACAAGTTGTAAAACTTGTATTTTTTCAGCAGTCTGACCCTTCTATAATAATTTGTATTTATTTTGTAGCTGTGCGGTATTACTCGTAGCATATACCTAAGAAAGTAAGAATTATTAGAGAAAGAAAGTTCTTTTAATACACTCGTTTCACACGAAATAAGGCAGCTTTTTTATCGGAACGGTAACACTTGATCGTGTGCATTTTTTGCAAAATTTAAATTAGTAACATATGGATATTAGATAAACTAATGCTTTGAGCATACCGAGGAAGAAATCAACTGTATAAAATCCAGGTAAGTTTTCACTAACTTTCCCTAAAATTATTGCGATATTGCCGAATATAACAAAAATAACTTGATTATTAAAGCGATCAGTTAAGAACATCCCGGGTAGAGAAGAGTGAATTGCTACGAATTATCTCAGAAAAAATCATTAACGAAGTATTTGTTGATGTTCTATTACGTAAAGAATATGGGTAGACCCTGTTGCTGTCATAAGTCGACAGGGACGAGATCCTGCTTTCATTGTAAAGAAAGCGCCTGGCATTGGGATATGCCAATCCTCTTTGATAATTAAATTGATGTTTCTCTAATCCACTTATAGTTTACCGGAAGTCAGAACAACGTAGGTTCACTTAAGCCGATTGCGTAATCTTTCACCACGGAGTGCAGTCTCTAATCTCTACCCAAAGTCTTCCAAATTTCGTGTAAACAAGCTTAGATTGGGATCGCCATACGCCATAAGGACAGAGTGAAAAAATATATTAATGAATACAAAAATAAAGAAAAAATATGCAGTTATCCTCGTCTTCTTGTACAGGTGTCGCCACTTGTCAAATATAAAAGATATAGTTTTATGCCTGTATTGTATTGCTATTGCCTGTGCTTGCTGTCATCTAGTCATACAT
>DWEJ01003958.1:0-10032 GCA_018245835.1 Mysoria sejanus stolli | reverse complement strand
CACGTAGACATGACACGTGTAAAGTTTAGTGGGACACGGAGGTTAGATTCAATGTATATATGTAGGCTGCGGATTCGAATCGGTTTGATATTAAACGTTACTAGAGAGATAGGTGATTGTCGAAGGAATCGCACCTTCGGGGCGCTGCAAGGAATGTACAACGAAAAATTTACACGAGTCACGAGCGAGCGCAGAGTGCGGGGATAGATGCCGATAAATTTCTTAATTGCGCAGTTAATTTCTTAATAAAATGGAGTCCGCGACTATATGACGGCATTTTCCAAATAGAACGTGCGGTAAAACAACGTGTAAAAAAATAGATAGCGCCGCGGCGCACCGGCGACGCATCGCACTGGCGACGCGGCGCGCCGGCGACGCATCGCACCGGCGACGCGTCGCTTTGAACAGACTGCGCTCCTTCCTGGAAAGATCTAAATACTTTTGTTCTCTTTAAGACTTCATAGTTTCGTAAGTAGCTAATTTCTCTTAGGTGAGTTTATTTTTTCTGTTTGTTTTATTTTAGTTCTCATTACTGCGCCAAACATGATGCCACATGGACGGTAAAGCGCTTGCTGTATTCGATTTTATTGTTTGAATGTTATCATGACCATGGTAATATTAAGACGTATTAGTGAACGAGTGAATAATGAATGTGTTCGAGACTGCGTGCCGACGGCACCGTACTTAACGCCTCGGAGTCTGCACGCACCGTCGCGTCGTCCACGGCGGTCTTATACATATTATGACGACATTATGTAAATATTTGTAGTGGTAAGCATAATTCTATAAATAATAATAAAAGATAAACAAACAAGACACCATTGTATGTAACATCGACTGAACATTTTTACGTAGTTAACTTAGATAGTATTCTAGTGTGAAGAGTGTGCGCTCTACGTGCGTCGCGCGATCGTGACGTGGCTCGAACGGGTCGCGGGGAGCGCGGGGCGCGGCGCAGCGCTGCCGTAGAGTGCGTTGTGTATGTGTGTGTTCTGTAACGTACTCATAGGTATATCTATGTGTATATCTCACTTTATTTCGAGCATTTACATAGAGTTATATTAGACGGTTCGATTTGTGTGCGTACGTACGTGTACCTAATGTTTGTTAGTGTGCGTGATTATAGGGAGGGGCTGCTCACACACGCGGACCGCGATCGCTCAGTTGTCGGGCGTACGGGTGGGATTAAATTAGTGACATTTTGTAGGTAATCTTGCAAACAATGGCACGTGTCTTTGCGTTCGGTGTCGCTTGTGTTCCGATGAAAACAACTCGAAGTTGTAAAACACAACGATATCTTTGTACAGAGTTCTGGCGTTGTGTACCCGAAATTCGTAAATTAATTCTTATTAGGACAAACATTGTACCTGCGCGTACGTAATTCAAACGTACGACGCGTTGCGCCCGAGCGTGCGTCCGCTGATATGTGTGCAGACACCCCGAGAGCTACACGCGTTTCATCGGCGTTTAAAATCTTTTTCATTGTGTATATAATATTGTATCGTAAGTTCCAAAATTGATGTTTCGATCTTTGTTTAAGCGGTCACACGTTTCACATCACGCTCCTAACATATAGATAATATTACGTTAGCATTAGGTTGGTACCTCTGTGTGCGTGTCGACAGACGTCGTAGCCTTAAAACTAGTTCAAAACTATATATGAAATATTATATAAAATAAATAAAAAAAAACATTCAATTGTAAATAAATAAATAAATGCGTAGTATTAATATTAGGCTCTAGTATGGTTTGGAATATAAGTCGTTTTAAAAACTGGAACGGAGTTACTCTCCTCCCTTTTGTACCGTTGAGCGGCGCTACCTTAAGCCAGAAGTACCACTGCTGCAGCTGCCTCGGCGCTTGCATGGCTGCGTCGGTTCAAATCAGCGTGCAATGGATGCGGTAGGCAGAAACACTATTTATTACGCGATGCGGATATTTTAGCACTCGAGGGTAGCAAACATGTCTGTGATTGATCTCAGGTAAAACTTTAATATCCAAAATAAGTAGGTATATCCCCCCCCCTCCTTCATAGCAATAATGAATAAGGTACCTTACTTCAAATTATAACTTTAAACGAAACATGTTTAGTCATAGATGTCGCTACTGTGCCTTTCAAATAAACCACGATGGATCGTGCAAACGAAAGCTGTAAACATTTTGAAATATATGTATAATAAAATAAGAAGCGAACTCGATTTAGATACTTTGATAATTTTCTAGAAAATCGGTTTTCAGTCGTTATTAAGTACAAAAGGAGTGTTTAAAGGTACAAATTGCATACCATTTGTACATCACACCCGCTTAAAATTTACCGCTTACACTAACTGTACTAAAGCTGTACTTTTCGTATCCTCAACTTACAATACTTTAATCTTACAATTGCTTACTTTCTGGAAAATATGAAAAAGTTTAATAGAAGCTTAAGCATCGTTTTTCTGTGTAGTTTTATCCTGCTTTCTTCGCGCCTTCACCCCTCAAACAAGGCAGAACAGGATATTACTTGGCCGTTTTGAGTGTATTCAGCAACGATAAATATCAAGTATTTTTCAACCGCTATGAAGGATGACGATAAAGTTTATCGACTCACCTTACAACAACCATCGAGACCGTGTCTTACATATATGTATATATATTTTCTATGAATAGTAAGGAGTATTCTCGGTTATCGCGGGCGTGCCACACAACCACCTTGCCTTATTTAACTGCCAGTGTGATTTATTAGTAGCTCATAAAAGATAATCCCATAAATCTAACGGTATTAATCTGATAGACAAATGAGGCCTCCATAACTCAAATCGTGGAAGTTTCAATCGGAATTTGAATTGCTCTGTTACCATAAAAGTGCTATACCCGTGCACAACCATAACCTCGTACAATCGTAACTATTTATAATCATAACGGTAACGGCATTCAACCGTAACCGTTTACTTACAATAACTGCGTAAAACCGTAAAAAAGTAAAACCATATCCATGTACAACCGTAAGTTTATCTAACTTTTTTTTCTCACTTTTTCATAAAGCACTCCACCATATGTTTGCCAAAGCTATAATAGTAATTCTTGCGGCGAATTTGTATGAGCTTCTTGACTTCCTAGTTCCTCTAATAAAATAATATTTTTTGATTTGGTTATATTATAGTTGGTCTTAAAAAAATAATAATATACTAAAGGTATATTTCGGACCATGATGTACCCGTGCTGTTAGTAACTTTACTGTGTTTTGTTCATAATGGTATTGTTAATTGTATAGTATCTACACCTACGTGAGCATTGTAAGTCAAAAACATTCAAAATTGGCTTGTAGATTGGTGGCTATGGTTGAACTGGTTTTCAGTCGATTAAAAGCTAATGAAGCTAATAAACCATAGATTCCATCAGGCCAAATTTGTCTATAAAGAATCACTTATTGCTGACTGACTCTAAACAAGTATTTGTACATGCATGTGTTTATTCTTCCTTAAGTAATTAGCCTTTAATTGCATATTAAATGTATACAAACATACCGATGAAGGTATTCCATATTTGAACTGTATTTTAATTCGACGATTGTGAAATGTAAATAATAAGGAGAGTACACACAACCGTGGTTGTCGCAGTGATGTGTGAACTTTCTAATTGCTTCTTACTTTGTCATTTATAACATATTGTATCTACGTATTGCGTTTCCAGACTTTCAGAGATCTCGTATGTTTAAGTACACGATACGATATGTTCATTTAGTTACGCAAGCGATCTTTAGTTTTAAGTTGTGTATTTCTTATGTTTAATAGTAATAATAACAAAACAACGATACAGATTAGTACCGGACCGAGCGATTTGTGTGAGTTTTTGCCACGAGTCATGTCAGTGTTGTCGTTAGCTCAGATCACGATTGTAGATGGCGCTACACGTAAAGCGCTCCGTCCGAGCGATTGGTTCGTTTTTGACTGTATATTGTACTAGTACCTTCGATATTATGCACACTCGAATGTTCACAGAAGAGGCACGTTTGGAATACTTTTTTCTCGGTTACATTGTAAATATTTGTATAAGTAACACGATAAAACTTTAAGTTTCCTTTTTATAACATGGAAGATGTCTCAGAAATTTCTCGTGTGTTCTGTAACCATCCCATTTAAGTTTGTATTTAATTTTTCAATTCTAATATTATAGAAAAAAAAGAAAAAAAAAGTGAATCTAAATATCCATATAATTGTCTTTGATTACTTTGGTTTTTTACCATTCTTAATGTATATAGTAGGTAATTCGAGCACTGATAGTTTTGTTTAAGTTACTCTTACATAGATAGGCTTGATAATTACAAAATGGCTGTACTGATTATCGTTATGTAACACCCAAGACACAATGTTCACTATAAGACTTCGTAGCGAATGTTTGGTTTGCGATAGTAGCGACCTCTGTCGCGATTTCCTATGTATAGTTTGAGTATTGTTAGTTAATATTTCGCACGACGCTCTTTAGTATTGTGATTTAGTTTGTTCAGGTGACCTGACACGACGCCCAGAAACAGAATGTGTGTGTGTAAGTGTGTGTAAATATAAATACGTGTTTCTGTCGTTAGATGCATTTTACCATTGTAGCGAACTGCCAAAACTATTGTAATAATTTTGTAGCGTCATGTACCTATCGACCACACGGATATTGTGCAAGCCGTCTTTAGTACCTACGTTGATTTCCGTCGATGACTGTATGTATATTTAGATTTGATATATCGTATCATGTGTTACGTGAATAATTGTTGGCAATGTATTATAAAAGATTTAGAATAAGTGGCGCTGTCTAAACGCGGCTTGGTGTCCTGTCGCGTCGGACGTGCGGTTTCGGTGCGAGGTTTTGGGCGTTTCTGAAATTAAATAGTTTAGTGCGATTCGTACGTGACAATAAAGTTGACAAGAATTCTCGTTTCGCTATCTACTATCATTTCATTAGGTCTCAAAGCTCAATTGGCGTTAAAAATTAACAATCGTTTCAGAGTCGTCGCGCCGAAACTGTATTTTCGATTTGGGTAGCGGTTCCTCGGCCAGGGGCGAAACGTGGTGGCGGTGCGTACCGCCCGGTAGGTGGCCACTGCGCAAGGCGTTCGTGCTTACTTACGTCACGTGCGTACTGCATACGTAGGTACGTGCGTGCGAGTGGCGAGGAGCCGCTCCTGTGCTGAACGTTTGTAGCGATATCTGTGCAGTCGCAGTATGCAGCGGCCCCCGGCCCGCCCCACTCTATGAATAAACTAATGCGTAAATAATTTGAAGTTTTATTTTAAAACACTAACACGTGCCCCAATAAGTAATTAAGAAACGAATCTAAATGGACCAATAGCATCATGTTACTTCTCTGAAACGGATATATTTATATCTCTTAAACAACTTGACATAAATAATAGACCTGGTCCTGACTCCATTCCTCCATTATTTGGAAAAAAGAATGTTCTTACGTACGTGTAAAATGTAACTTCAGGCTTGTAATCTCCGAAGGGGTATGTAGAGCAGCTGTATACACTCATGTATGGTCACGTCCTATTATGGAATAGGTGGTGAGCCTATTGCCATACACCGGGAACAAATACAAATAAAATTTTAAGATAGAAAAGTCCAATACTACCCGTGCCAGGGTTGAAACTCAGGACCTCCCAAAGATCGGCAGTGGTTGCAACCAATACCAACAAGGCGGACTGCCTTGTTGGTATTGGTCGCAAACATAAGGAACGTATTGGTTGCAACCATAAGGAACATAATTAACTATTAAAATAAATGGTTTTGTATCAACGGGTGTATTATTATCTTAAAACTTCCTTGGCGTTTTATCGTTATAATATGAATGATATCTATCTGTTGCCGCCGTTTAACTTTATGAATGATTTTTATTTCAAAATATTCGGTAGGAATTTACACACAAAACGTTTTAAATAAATGTTCAAATGTGGATGCACAGTTACAGGTACCATTTAAATTATAATTTACATCTAGAAACAACTAACACGATAGTTAAACATTGTGAGAATACGTCTTATAAAATTGCACATACGAGTAGATACATAAAATACACATACTGTCACGTATCTGGGGTGAAAAGGTCACTTCACTATCGGATTGTTTTTACAATGAATGTCAATTCAATCATTTAACATTTTTATTTAACAGCATTTAAATACCTAATATCGTAAGTTGAAATACCTATATGAGAAATATTCCCTGCACATTTTTCCACGTTTTTAAGCAGAAAAAATATTATCTAAACATGTTAGGTACTTTTTAATTGATTTACGCAAGCAGAATTGAATAATTAGGCATAATAGAAAAGTAACATCACGCCTGTAATCCCTGAAGAGGTAAGCAGAGGTATAGTACATTCTCACGATTCACCGGTTACGGTTAATTACACCAGCGGGAAGTTTGTTGCCATAGCCCATAACTGGGCACAATGCTTGGAGAATTAATATAATATTATATGCTATGTAATCACTTAGTTTTGCAATGTGATTACTGAGTTAAATAATACGTTTGTGTTATGATTTAGAGTTAAAGTTTATCGCAAGGGAAATGTTCAGTCAGTGAGCAAAGTTGGTTAGAGCTGTACGTTTGTGGTGATGACGCTCAAAATTTTTATCACTGTTCTTATATTTGGTACGTATATGCATTATTTGTGATTGGACAAAAAAAAACATGCTTACATTTATGTGTACAATTCTTGCCTAAGTGTATGTGACGATTGGCCACTGTAGATAGATAAATTATTATAGCTATATAATTGATTGTGTCAACATACAGTGCTTGACTTGTTTTCTGAGCTGAGATTACATTAATTACTTTCTAAATATCAGTAGTGGTTATATAGGCACAACACAAAATTACACATTGAACTGATAATATGTTTGTAACACTCATATGCGGAATCTTTTAAACTGGCCTCATTTGTTATATGGAAGTGTGAGTTTACATACAAACATATCTTCACGCCGGGTCCCTCACGGGGTAGGCAGAGAGCACGGAGTGCCAAATATATCTATCCTTACAGACCTGCCGCACGTCCTCCACATCATCACCCTTCATAGACGCACGTTATTTTCGTAGACCGTATGTTTTCCATGAAAATTATTATAAAATTAAAACAATCAGAGATGCAGTTTCAATGGAGTAAAAAATGCACAAAAACTGAATTTGTTGCAGCTGGTCTGCACTTGTAATGCAGTTCATGTGTGTTCACATTAAATACTTATCATATCGCGAGAAAACGGTGTCAAGGTCAATACTTTCCCAGTGATTATAATCGATACATTATTAGCACATCGTCACGCACGATTCTTTACAGGGTGAGCAGAAGACACCGAGTGCCAAATAACTGACACCTTACAAGTACTTGCGTGACATCTTTTACTTTCATCATGTATGAAGACATGCACGCCATTTTTGAGATTCCTGGCGTGAACATCAGTCAGTTATTGTTACATAACAGTTTTTAACATCTTGTCAACTAACATTAACCTTAAAGGTACAGTTACAGAGTGGACGATCCTTATCAGTCGGGCACGACGTGATACCGTGATAATACGTGTTTGTCTGGTATTTTGTATAGGAATTTCAGGCTAGGTAAACCCAATAGAGTATCTCGGGGTTGAAAACCATAACCTCTTGGTCAATAGTCTCACTTGAATACGTTCGACCAACGATGCCATTGACAATAACATAAAAATAATAATACAGACCTATTTTTTATTTTAAGTATTTGTTGCCTACGCGTCATCATCACTCGTACTGACTAATAGAGAATAGCATTTAGGATTAGATCCGCCTTTTGTAAATAATATTATTAAAATTATAATATTGTTATTGTTATCGCCTATATGTACATTAGTAATTGAGTCAAATTTTTCTCAGAAATTAGAGTCGAACTAATGTTACAATCGTGATCTTCTTAAACAACGATCTATACAACACACCACAGATCACTGAAAACTTTTTGCTTTTCAGGATAATTTTGCACAAATATTATTTGCTGAAAAATGCTCAAGTTCTGTGTAGAACACGTTTAACGTGGCATACATTTTATTTATTTATGTTGTCATAGGTACAACAATATGATTTCAACAGGTTTAGTTAAAACATAGAAATCTATTATAATTTTCCTCTATTGTTTTGAATGTGAATTATATTAAATATAATTAACTAAGTAATTTATTTTACATAACGTTATTACAGTTATTGAGTAGGTACAACAAACAGACTAGTTACGTCAAGAATATTTAGAGTGGTCAAAATCATATCATTCAATTAGATATTTAGTATAATTATCCATACTACGCATGCTGAATAAATTGAATCATTCATTATTTATTGAAATTATTGTTACAGGTTAAAGCCAAAATATTTTACTTTGCTATGCGTGTAAATCTTCCGGATAGAGTTCGATCAACATTTTTACTTTTACCTTTTAAACAATCGGTCCTTCACAAAGTTTTTGACACGACAACTTCATTTAATGTTAATTTATAAAACCTTTCAGGAACTACAATTTTAACTGTTTTTTTAACTTAGCAAAGTATATTTTTGGTGAATTTTTTTCGTTTAATTCTCTGTACGCAAAATATATCTTTAATATCACAACTTACGCCCATGAAGTCGCAATTATGGACTAGTCATATAACTTTACAAATTTTCAGTGTCTAAGTCACAGTCAGTGAAGGAGTACCGGTCAGACTATGAATATAACAGCAAAATTGGTGCTTTCTTCAAACTGCACACAGAGGAGGTGGACATCAAGGCGGCCCGAGAGACATGTGAGGCTGAGCACGCCAAGCTGATGGTCCCCGTACCACGTAACGTGGCCCAGGCCCACGGCATGCTGAAACAGTTTACCGATATCTATCACGCGTGGGTTGATAATGACGGACTGTCTCATGAATCCAACGAATACTCGGAGGAAACCTGTAAGTGTGACGTTTATTTTAGAAGTAATGCAAACATTTAGGTTTAAAGATTTTTTATTCTCAAATAAAGACAGTAGTCACTTCTATGAGAACAATTCTCTACAAAGGTAAGTTATAAATAAAACAGTTCGCTATCAATACATGTAGACTTCTCGATACCCATTCAACATATTCATTTAGCCAACAATGAATCGTCTGATTTGATATAGTCCGCAAGTTTTGCTTTGAATGTGTTAAATGGTACATCCTTTACGTGTACCGGTAACATATTATAAAGGCGTGCGTTATAAGTAAATAAATTCATTTTTCTATTCAGGGTAATAAAATGCTTATGTTATTCTGTAATCCATTTTTTTCGATAGCTTTGCCACGTATTAAGCGACAAGATTAACAACAAAAAGGAAATTTAAAATTCGGTCAAATACTAGTCATCATTAAACTTTATATCCAACGTCAAGCTAATTTTCACCTGAAACCATAACCTAATATCCGGCCTTTTTACAGTTTCAGCCGAAACCTTATTCAAATATTTGGCTCCATTTCTAGCTTCACCTAAATCTGAAACCAAACCATCGCATCGGTCAGACACTTGAATATGTAACATTCAAGAATTGTTAAGAGGAAAACATTTCAAGTCTTTTGTAAAATGCACAACGCCGGTGAAAGTAAGCCACGAGAATTGACGAGACACAAAGCTTTGGAATATATGTACCTACCAATGTTTCCTACTGAAACACTAGCTATTACGTAGGTGTAATTTGACTGCGTCAGCTAGTGAGGCTGTACTTCTTGGTAATAAGGACAACATGGAAAACTGAATATTAAAATAGCAAGTATTATTTAACAGTGTTATTGTATTTTACGTGTCTCCATAACCTCTAAACGACCTGATAATCTTATAAAGACATATTTAAAGTATACCTCTATCTGGAAAATATTATTAAATACCAATGATATATAATGTATATCTTTATAATAATATAATATGGATAAAGTTTTAGGATTCACCTTACAGATAAAACCAGTTGAAAAGTTACATATAATAAAAACCGGAAACTTTCAAATAAAGATCGGTAAAAGAAATTACTTTGTCAGACTACAACAGTCGC
>DWEJ01003957.1:0-10033 GCA_018245835.1 Mysoria sejanus stolli | reverse complement strand
AGTGACTGAGATACAATCATATTACTACGAATCACGTGTACGAGTTATCACGGAAGTCACGAAGTTGAAGGTATGAGCATGAATAACTCTTATTGTCGGATTGTGTACATTCACTCTTATAGCCTTACCCGGTTCTGGGCTTACACATGCTGCGAACTTAGCGAACGTATTAAACGACGTTTCATTAAATTACTCAGATAAAGGTGTGTCGCACTGGGATGCGTTTGCAATCGACTGAAAAACAACACTTTGAAAGTATCTCAAGCTTTCATACCAAATAGACTATGGAGTTGACAGTTTGAGCGAACAAGTAAATAATTCGTATCATTTATTTATGAGAGAAGTCAGAAGTCAGAGGCGGAATCATACTAGATAAAATCAATGACGGTCATTTAAACTCGTGTCTATAAAATATAGGTATATGAATTCACATTTTATTTATTTTAACACGATACGTATAAGAATAGAATTTCGTCTACAACTGAAAATAGTAAGTTTGCTTAACTAGAAAAATAAAAAATAAGTTGTTCGGAAAGTGAACAGTGGTCATAATTGAATATTATCAATTTCGCAGGTCATTATTTAATATTTTCAAGGTCGTACATTTAATTGGCAGGTCATTCAATGTTTTCATAACTGACATAGCAAAGCTTGCTTGGTAAAAAATTATTGCTTCTATAAAATAGTTCTGTTGAGTTTAACAACATATTAATTTCTCTACACTTAATACGTTAATATTAAAGTATATTTCTTAAATAAGGTCAATGTGCAACCCTCTTTCAAAAGCTTGACACAATATATCCGTATCATACTCCTTGAATTTGAATCCAAGAATATTTTTACACACTCTTAATGGGATCATTAAAACAAATCATCTTTTGAAATCGCATATTTTATACAAATATATATATTATTATATGCAAATACTAAGATATTTTATCTATATACAGAATAGTTTAAAAATTCAGGAATCTACATCACATTTATTTACATGTATATTTGTTTATAATATCTTATAATTAATTTTTAAATATTTTTATTACACTAAAATATATATAAAAACAGCAGCTCAGTTTTTATCATTTCCGGAAAGTCAGTCCGACCGTGAGGTTGACGTTTTAATGAGAAACCGGCCTAATTGGACGTATCTATTTGATGTGAGTTGTGTCTACGCAATCCTTGACCTGGCGCTGATATATGTGGATATTTTGTAAGTATATATCTTTATATTATTGCGTAGTGAGAATGCTTTGCATCACTTGTTTAAAACTGCACACACGGAATGTGTGAGATTCGGCATTGTAATAGTTTATATAGAAAGTGCAAAAAGTTTTACAGTAAGTTCAAGAACGAAATTCCGACTAGTGAACAATATTTTTTTAACAATAAAGCAATAAAAAATGTAGAAGCAACAAAATATTCTAATCTAAAATTATTATGTACAAATAATTAAATATTTACCTTCTAAATTGTACAACTTACACGTGACATATGGCCATGTATTTACTACATATTCATATTCATATCTTATTTTGCTCTAATGCTTGTGATTGCTTACTATTGTTAGAAAATGTTAGATTTTTAGGGTGTTATTTTTAGGGTAATTTAACTGGTGAAACGTGGGAGTGTTCTGCATTCTTCTGCCTACCCCTTCGGGGATTGCAGGCGTGAAGTTACGTTTTACAATACTGTAAAACTGTGATCAAATAAGAGCATAGACTATATCATAATGACATATACTTTTAAATCAAACATCGACCGGATCGGGCACTGTGTAACTTTCCTAACTTCGATTTTCTAGCAATGGCTCGAGGTCTGGATATGTGCCCGGTGTACGGCAATAGATCTATTCCATAGTGGGAGGTAAACGTAAGAGGTAAAACGTGGGAGTGTTATACATTCCTCTGCCTCTAGTTCTTCGGGGATTACGGGCGTAATGTTATGGTTCTTATAACGATGAACATACTAATAAAATGTACACCTCTCAAGATTTCTGTGTGATCTTTTCTGAGCAGTCTGTCAACCCGCACTTAGGAACGTGACATGCTATGACCTTAACCTTTCATTATTCTGGACTGAATTTTAAAAGGGAAACGAAAGATACTATGATACAATATCAAAAATGAATTACCAACAAAATGTCTGTGTTAACTACCACATAAGATTCAAAATAAAATAATTGCCATCTGCAAAATAAAATATATAACTTATAGGAAGGAAGTAAACAATATTTTAAAGGTTATTTTAAAATGTTGCCAGTTATGAGTAATTGGTAACGATCATACCAGTGTTATTATTGTGTGTATATGACAACCACATGGACACACTTAGCTAAGGCTCGCCCTGAGCTCACAGCATAGGTACTTCCTCATTACTTTTACTGACCACGTTTCTCGTGCCTGTGTTACGGAAAAGTCTCATACGCATATGTCACAGAAGCGGAAGACACATGTCATATTTTTGATTTCAAGAAACTATATTTTTATACATTTATAACTATTTGTTCTGCGTCTAAATTGTAACAACATGTAAGTATATTTTTATAATCTTATATACATATGTACTTTTAATAGTCTAGTTACGACAGAATACAACATAATTATTTATAAAAATTAATAATTATAATATATAATATAATTACAATATAATTATATATTATAATTGCATGTTTATCAGCTGTCTGGTTACCAGAGCCGAGACTATGTCTAATTTGAGATAAGATGCGAGTGGAATGGCCCAAAATATTTACTTACTATTGTGTTTAATATTGATGGGATTGTTTCATGAAATACTAAAGATTAAATTAAGACGCGATGGATGCTAAATTATTGGAAATCGATTTACGCGATCTTATAAAGGCTTACGTCCTTAAAAAACGAATGGCAATTCATTCAAGTTAAACGTATGGCAAGCATTATCGGCATATTATATGAAAAACAATATAAATATAGAGAGCAATATACATGCGGATGAATGCACGAGCCTTACGTCATAAGTCGTAAAGATATAGAAGAATCTACATACTGCATACACATCCGAAGCAATGATGCATCATTGTATCACGTCATTTCTGAACGTATATGTTATTACAATGATGGACGCAAACGGTAATTATGAAAGGAAATCATGTTTTCTTGTTGGTGAGCAGAACGAAATGGCATTTCTAGTAGCTAATGCGATCTACATTTAACTTATATGACTATTTATTCTGACCCGTAGCCTCATTGCTTAGTAAAAGTAATTAGTAAATCCCTTACCATATAAAGAGCACATATCCGGACTCGGAGTTAGGTAAAAAAAAAGCGTAACTTCACACCTGTAATCCCTGAAGAGGTAGGCAGAGGAACACAGAACACTCGGCAATCGGCAATCGCGTTTGCAACGACTGTAACGCGATAACGCGACAATCAATTACCTACCATTACAAACGACACATACCTAATATCCCCTAATCAGCACTTAGTCATTCTATGAGCAATGAGGCTCGTGTACAGCATGATAAGACCTGCCACATTGAATAGTATCCAGAGTGTTCAGGTTCCGTAAGATTATCATTAACCGTTTTGCCATTAAATTATTTTTATGTAAAACCTTATATGATTCAAAAATAGTGCGAATTACAAATAGATAGTAACCCTGTTAGTTACTAAAATAATGTGAAAATAGTGGTTTTCTCATTATCCGATACAGAACCCTAATAACAAGATGGCGTCAACTCAATTGAGTGTGGCGAGCACGTATTAAAATTAAATTATCTTTTTAAATTGTTAAAGGATAAATTGTACACGTCAGGTAATTATTGCTTGTAAAATAAAAAAAGAACTTCGTTTTTCACAATTTAGCAATACGCAGAAAAAATCGATCATCAAATATCCCTACACTTACAGACCTGACGTAAAACTATAATGCAAATGTTTAATATGAAAATCTTGCACATAACTTTAAATAGCCGTTTGCCTATGCAACAAGTATTGCACACCGTTATGCATCACACGCGGCAATGCAATTAGCTGCAGCCATTAGCATGCACTTCACTCGACTTGTGAACACCAGTCCACTCACTGACTTACGAGCAATTTTTACAAGCTACGATCACGGTCACGACCACGACCCGTACATACATGTCCGGTACGACAGTTGTATTGTAAACCGATTCAAAACTACATTTCCTTGTATTTGACACAATTACAGTATTAAGAGTGATGAATATAACAGAAGCAAATAAGTGGAGACATTCGGCTTACGATGCTTTTTGCCAACACGGCAAGTGACCTGAGATTGTGATATTATAAATTGTGTGATATTATAAATTATTGTATCATTTATAATTCCCCTCGAAATTTTATGCTTCTTTCTAATCAGTAACTAAGTAATTAAATAAATGTTGCATATAATCTCGCGTTCAGTATCATAGCGTTTAAAATTAGTGTTAAAATACGACTGTACTTGTTAAAGTTACCGTCTGTCAATCATCATACGCCTTAACGAATACTGTCGGTCGCTATCGTGCCCGTTCGCTGTAAATTAACTTTTTAACGGTCAGCGTTTCAATCAATACTGCGGTGTTTGCTGGTCAAATGAAGGGTTTTTACAGCTTTACCACTTATTGCACGCCGAATCCAGTTTGGAACGGTTGTTTAATTAGTCATTTGTCATTCGTATTGCGGAGCCATTGTAATTGATGGATGGTGTTATTTATATCCGTCTCCTACAGGAATGCGGCAAGGACCTCACTCTATTTCAAGTGGAAAAGGATTAAGAGGATATTTTGATATCGCTAGTGTAGAAAGTTTTAATATATTTATACATAAACATATAGATATATGTTTTAATTATTTTATACGGTGAATAGTAGGTTGAATGCGTAGCGCACCCGAACGTACACATGTGGTATAAATAAATTTTATATATAACATTAAAATATATAAGTAGGTAGTATTAAATAAATTTGTATAAATAATTTTTATACCTAAATTTTATTTTAAAAACGGTGCATGAAGAAAATAATGGCTGTCAAAGCACGTGAGGTTTGTGATGGTAGTGATATATGACCCTCGGAGTTCGTACGCCAACCCCGTAAGGTATGTGGTATACTAATAATAGGTCTGAATAAATGCTTCACAGGGTGCGATACCCCTATTTGCTGGAGACGATGTCCAACAGTGGACTACAATAGGCTAATAATGATGCAATGTTTCAATTGATCGTACATAGGTTCGACACAGGATGTAATCGATATGATTATTGGCAAGGACGTTTTGATACGCGCGGGGTGGACGGTGGGGGTAGAGACAGCGGCGACCAGTTTATGTAAAGAGTATGCGATTTCTATCAAAACTTTCTCTGCCGCTAAATAAATAATGGCACCGCGGCGCGATAGAGCTTGTCTGCGTAGGATTCGAGTGGAATAGGTGTTATACGACAAATGTGGGCGGAATAAATGCGTGTACATGTAATATCTATTACCCAACATGACGCGTGGCTCTCCCCGCTGTCTGCATCTCTATTCTTCACTTAAGTGAATAATTTATTATGATCCTCCATTATTTTTACTCTCAATTGTTGTTTTTTTATTACATTTTCAAACAAACTTTTAAGAACACTTCAAAAACACTACCACTTTACACTTCCATAGAGAATAAAATATAATTGTCGTGTTTTTTTTTTCAAATCACATTTCATATATTTTACTGTTTATTACAATATTGTAATACTCTTATATACATGCATATCAGGATATTATCATTTATTTATTATTTCCTGTAGGTGTAGGCAGATATGATGTCATCCGTTACAATTCTAATGAACATAATTGGTTAATTTTAATCACATTTTCATTATGTGCTTATTATGTATGTAACATGCACGTGTATATTGTTAAAGATAAAGTTGTTACAAACAATATCGCAATTTTATTATAAAGTGTGATTTGAATTTATCACTTACGATTTCACATAAAACACTGTGTAAATATGCAAATTTACGTTCGAAACATACAATAGCCAATCGTCTATTGTTCAAACAAGATGACGCTTGCTCATTGTGTGCCAGACCCCCGGAGAGGTTCCTTGTTAGAGACATTATTACATATTCAGTTTTATTCAGTTCCAAGTGAATAATGACCGGTAATAACTTACTTAGTTAAAATGCCTTCACAATAACAACACGAAAGGAAAAATTGTAAATTTAATTAAAAGCGTACACGTAAATACCTATGATAATAAAAGATTGTGGAAAACGTGTGTACTGGAGGCTATTTCTATCTTATGTGGTACCTATGTATACATATACAATGATATTTATTAATCCAAATAAGTAATTTTAAATCAAAATTTATTTCATCAAAATGTTAACACAAAGAACGTTATTATCATTCAACTCATGTATCAAACTCAAGTAGTTCCCGACTTGGGATTTCAATTCAGGACCTTTTGGTTAGGCAGTAACGCTTGCAACCAAAACGATCAACGAGCCAGATCTTTGTCAAGGCAGGAACTCCATTGATATGGAAAACTTATTACAGATTCTTATAGACATAATTTTAAATAATTTAATGGTCTACATTAGTCTTTAACGAATTTATTTCGCAACTTGTTCCAATCGAATAAAACATCACATCGAACAGCCCTAACCGTCAGTTGGAACCTGCAACAAATCATTTGCTTCTCAACATTGTGCCCACACCTACCGTTAGAGCTTATCGCAAAGCTCGCCAACAACTTACACAGCTCAGAGCTTTCATTGTCACACTTCGTTCTCCTTTATACTAACAAGGTACGTTGTACGAATAAGTTGCGATTACCCTTAATGCATAAGAATAATCTTAATAACTAAATTCCATATTTAAATTGAGTAAAATATTATTAATCGTTGGTAATTAAAGTATTAAAATTTAATAAATAAAACGAACCCTATATCGAACAGTGGACTGAAACAGACTGACATTGAAGATGATGAATATCAATCATTATCATAAATAAATTGAGACCAATTTATAATAAACAAAATCTCATACGTGGTTAAGTCTACTGTGAATGATCTATCATTTAAGTTGGATCCGATCCGCTGCTACAAAAAATCAGAGCATTCCAATCGCAAAAAACGCTAGATTATATATTTGTCGTCTTGTATAAATAACCCTAATATAAGGAAGCATCGCTGACCGCACTAGTGTAGATTGACACACCTGTCATTTGTGTTCCAAATATTTTTTCAAAGAGAACTTTTTATAAATTTGGCTGATACTGTCTTATTAACATACGCAGTCCAATGTTACTCGTAACTATGTACACTGGACGTGGGTTAGCGTATGACGTACATAAATTGGAACATATATTAACGATATTATCAACAAACAATTAACTTTGTATATTTGATATAGTAGCACGGAACAACTTGCTTTTACAAGTTATTAAGCCATTAATTTACTATTTTGAATTTTTTTAAGTTTCGAAAAAATAAATTTATTTATTAAGATTTGATGAAAAAAATATATCAAGGAAGTGGAATTATTTAGAAATATTATTTTATTTCAAGTATCATAAAATGTTGTTTAGTAATTAAAATGTAATGATTACTAAATAATAACTCTTAGTATTATAAAAACATGCCTCAACGAACAATGAAGCTTCGAATGTGCAACGTGTGACGCAGTTAATTAAAATAATTACCGTCATAACGATTACAGGTTTAAAAATATACTCGGTAAATACATGTTTAAAGTTTGTCATATATCTCGTTTTCGTGCCATAATAATATTTTTTAACAAGAAAATTGATAATAACAGATTACGAGATTAAAAGATTGAAAAAGTGTTATATAAATGGTTATTGGTATGTAATATGTATTTTCCATCGTAGTTAACTAGTTACTCTAGGTATCTAACATAATGATCAATATTTGGAATCATCATTATCATGAACTTTTAATTGTTTTATTGTTGGATACGTCCTGTCAGAATGTGCAGGGTTAAGACTAAGGCGACCAAGTGAAAATACCCGAGTAAATATACGAAAATGAAAGACGTCACGTAACGGAATGTTACGAGATTATACGATAAATTTGATCTACGCATTGCGCGTAGCTAACATATCTATATTGAGATGATGAATCATGACAACAATGAATGATGAAAAACTTCCTTGAAAGATAAATTGATACAAATGGTCATAAACAACTTGGAGTTACGCAATACGACATATGAATACTCCTTAGAGTTCATTAAGATGTTTTATGATTAGGTAATAGTGATAAACGTTTATTTAAACAACGTCTTTATAAAAGTACAATAATCATGGAGATGAATCAAAGCGATGCTTTTCATCCATGTAATAATACTTCTAAGAAGTGGCCGCAATATTTTCTTCTTCAGTAAATCTGTTTTAGGAAAGACGCTGATATGGTTCGAATTCACGACTGAGTTTAAGATTGTTAGGCACAAAAAAGGCATCGAGCAACTAAAGAAGTTTCTAGAATATAAGAGAAATACGCGTGTCAAAAATGTGCATGTCCTATTTAACCTCATATTACAGATTGGGTGATTTTATAAAGTTATCCCATGTATACAAGAAGGTATAATTGGATTTAACGCATTTAAAGGCATGGCGAGCTAAGATAGCACTACGGCTTCATTGAATGGATAAGTATGAGCTGCCTAGACCATTACTTACATAGACTTACATTTAAAGTAACCTATATACAATTTTCATAATTTTAATTCAGAAACCAAAATTAATATATTACCAAGCATGTTCCTATAGAACAAATACGGTTCACGAGATTTGAAAATTCTATATGACCAATTTACATCAAACACCATAAGAAAATGGTAACATTTCCTATTCAAACAACAAGGGGTCATAAATTATCCAAAGCACGGTCACAATCTCCGATAAATAGCGATGACACGACAAGATATGGCAGAACATGAGGATGGCTGCTGTCCCTGTAGAATGTTTACGTAAACCGAAGTGACGAAGCGTTTGATACTATCAAGGCTTCGTTAGTGTTTATCTACGCAATCGCACTGTCCTACACCTATGGAGTTGGCTGTGCGTTGACAGCTGTCTAAAACAGGCGGGAAAACGCTGCCGCCATTTCGTAAAATAGAACTTAATCAATAAATTTTTAATCTCGTTCGACAGAGCGCGTGTTATAAATAATATTGTGTTGGATGAAAATAAAGAAATGAGCACAAACTTAATATTTCAAATTTCATGATCATTGAACAGTTTTATGGCTCCGCTGGTTGACATAAGTCTTGTTTCAGAATGAGAAATTTAGGCTTTAATTTATCGGCATAATAGATATTTGTGCAGGTTGGCAGAACTATAGAATAAAATTAAAATTGTTACAATTGAAACGCAATAAATAAAGCATAATTATGCTTTTATCACTATATTATCAATCTTTTAAGCATATAAGTTATCTATTATTAATAACGATGACTTCATGTGAAAGGTACCGATTGCTGGATTCGTTTTTCAAATCTTCAAACATTACGCCAACATCTGACGGACACCACAATCGAGAAAGCAGAAGATTATTTTATTGTACCCCCCTTTGGATCGATAAGTGATTTTTTCTCTATACGACAATGTTGGAACTCATTATGTACTGTTCACAATGTATTTTGTACAGGCAATATCAGTTCACTTTTTATCTCGCGGCGCTAGCTCGCCTAACTTAGACCAATGTGTGACAGACAAGCACACAGCTCGGCTTATTACATTGGCGGTTAAATCGAATGAAAATCAATGTTGTCCGCTTTCACTAAGTAATTATATTTCTTCACGTACACCCCACTTGCTGTGTGGGTTAAATGTATATGTATGCATGCACATGCACTAAAAGCAGGGCTCAGTTGATGCCACCTATGTCCGATAGAGAAACAATGTCAGGTCGATTATGTTGATGACATATTTTTTCTAAATTTATGTTATATGATATATCAAAATCATCTGTAGGATCGCCGGCAGACACTGGATCAGGAAAACGGAGGACCGAGCAAAGTGGCGCGCTTTGGGGGAGGCCT
>DWEJ01003956.1:0-10015 GCA_018245835.1 Mysoria sejanus stolli | reverse complement strand
GCTCTCTCCCCCCCCGACCCCTTCCCTCTCTCCCCACACACCCACCCCCACACCCACACGCACACGCACACGCACACGCACGCACACGTACACGCACACACACGCGCACACGCGTTAACGCGCACACGAACGCACACGCACGCACACGCACAAGCACGCGCACGCGCACGGGCTCTCGCACACGCACACGCACACACACACACACAGCGACATACAAATACATCCCATTCGGACGCGTAAAGTCTGGTAACCCCATCGAAGAGTGTTGCTCACGCTATAAGTAATGACGATTACGTAAAACGCTATTTAAATCTCATCGAGCTCGCTTGGCTTGTAATTTAACTTGCAATCATACATGTAACATCCGTTGTCGGACTCGTCGTGCGTTTATTTTCTTATTTGTATGATATGTTGTTGAAAGGAAGGTGGGGTTGACCCCATTCGGTTACTCATGAGCTGTGGATCCGAGTATTCTCAAAATCAGATAACGCAAGTTATATAGATTGATTGTTCTTATGTATGGTACCTTGGATATGACGTCTTGACGTTTTTGGGTTCTCTGCGATTATCCTTAACATTTATGCTTACACTGTCTTTTAAAATTGTCTTGTAAAAATATAGAAATTTATAGATTTTCTAACGTTCTGAAGAAAATTATTCAATGTTAACATCGAGCTATATCAATGTCTTACAAATTAAAGTGAAACTACAATAGAAAAAAAGTCAAACAAACACTCGATTACAAGGCAAGTCATTGAATACTTGTCACAGTTTGCATTTTGAAGGCGGACCTGTATTTACAGTGTACGTAATCGTTGTTTTGCGGACGTCACTCGTACTATGAAGTCAACTTTTATTAGCCAATTGGAAATAAAAATGGAAACGCGACATCATGTCATGCTTTCCGAACGTTTCTTTTACCATGCGTAGGTACGGTTCACAGAGAAAATTAACATGAAACATGCGGTCGAGCGATGTGTTAGACTGTATCCGTTTTTATTTCGCACGCACCTATTATATAGTTTGTTGCGATACCAATACAAATAACGATGATTGACGAATCATTCCTCTGTATTCGGCGTTTTACACGACATCCCGACGCGTTGGTTGGTTGCGACAAACATTTTTACAGTTGCTATGCAACTAGATATTCTGCAAGGAAACCGCTGAGGCTGTGTTGCGTTGCGAAACGGGCTGGCCGCGCGGCGGTCTAAGGTGGAGGCACCGCGCCAGTCGCTTCGACGAGAGAGAGGTAAGCGCACGACGCTTGCGCTACCGCCGCTCTGTACAATTACACCCGTCGCGCGCGCAACCAACTGTACATCACCAGCACCCTTTCGATTCACTCAAAAGTTTTCCCCAAGTGACAAGTGCATATGAACGAGTCAAAAACTTTTGTGTTGTGAACCACCTGTGTGCCCGACTGTTCCCTAGTGCCGATTATCATTTTTTTCACTAATTTGACACACATATGACGTGTAACGGTGCGGAGATCTGATCTGACGCTCGATCGACTCGCTAAAATCGAATAAGTGTTAGTGTATTTTTAAACCAGTGTGCCGGAATTTTAACGGACTTGCCTAAGCAGAGGTAAGAGCGGATGTTTACAGTTATGCTTTATTGTATAACTTGGATGCGGAGAAAGCCTTCGTGTAGTCAACTTACGACTCACTTTTGATTATCTCTTATGTGTATTATAACATTAGTGTCATATTATTCATTTATCGCTTTATTGATGGAATATATTTGCTTCAAAGCGTCTCGCTTTGTGGGGAAAGTTAAATTTAAATGTGGACTGTATTTATTTATGAGCAAAATTATAAATGGTCAAAAACCAGTTTCTTACCAAAGTCACTATAACTAAAAAACTCTGAAGAGATAATACGAATCATTCATAATTAATGTAATGCATTATTATGAATATTCAGGAGAATGTTAAAATATATTTTGAGTCTGTATCGAAAAAGTTAGGGAAAACCGTATAAGAACTGGTTTACGTCCAGAATAAACAATACAACGAGTGAAAAGGTCTCTGACTCATCTCGACTCCTAAGGCTTTTGTTCGGAATAAATTTACTTTTGAAATGAGTTTCGAACTTCTGTTTAGTAAACAGTAGGCGAAGACGCGTTAGTTCTTTTTTATATTTCATTCGAAAACTCAATGACTCTTTGTTTCGCATCAGTTGAATCGACTCGTTCATTGTACTGGCTATTTAATATGTATATCGGACACTTTTCTACTTATTTTGTCTATAAAGAGACCGACCGCGTTATGATTCAAGCTTTCAAAGTTCACAACACTATAAACGTGCCGGCGATTTGAATGTTCATTATTAAATTTGTTTTTACCATAATGCGGGTAGGCAGGTGTATTTATCGTAAAACATTTATCTACCTACAATAATTAACAGCTTAAAGTTAATTCACCATCATGTTTCCTTAAATACCAAGTTTCGAGATTGTGAGCAACAAACCTTTAGCTTTTCCAGTTGTAAGACATTATTCATACATAGTATGTTTCACAACAGATGTTATTACGTTGTGGAGGTTAGATTACTTAGATTATAGCGGCTTGGTTGCTCTGATCGTTAGTTCGTTCTGACCGAACAAATTTGATGTATTGCAGCCTGAACGCTGTTCTAGTCAAAACATTAATATTATCTGCACACGGTTCCCTTTATCAACAATCGTATTGTTCCGTTGCTCGACAAATTCTCTGCTCAGAATGAAAAGATAGAAGGAAGGCACAAGGTTGGAGAATGTCGTGGAAATCCAGCTGAGGCTCATTAATATTACTGTAGTGATCCACGTCAATGATGATTTATTTGGACAGCTAGGAGTTTATTATACCTGTGTATTATTGTATGCATCAAGGAAACGAAATACCTTTGATTGACAATAGAAAGTTAATTCTGGATTTATCAATATCACAAGGCTAGATTTCTTATTAGAATCTTAATAGGTTTTAAAACACAAGTAGACCAAAATTGGCTTCAACAGACCGTCTCCAATTAAACTTTTTGTTAAATGGCGTTACTTTTCGCATAAATTGGTTGTAATTTATAATATGAAAGGATTTCTGTTACGTCTAGGTGTAATGAAATATCCATATAAGTACATAATTGCAAGTATATACGTGGTTTGTAGTATATCCATTTCGGGTAAACTTTATAGTTGTGTAGAAACATCTACGAGAGGGAGGCTCGTACAAATGGGCCATTTATTTAAGGTTGCTCAGCGAGCTACTGAAAGGACTATGCTCGGAGTCTCTCGGAAAGATTGAATCCGAAATGAGATGACTCGACAGAAACCGAAGACTAAGCAAGCTGAAGCAACATTGAGCTGGTCACGTCTTTTTCGAAACCGATACCTGTTAGAGTAGATGTGAAGACAACGACTTAGCAAAAATAGGGTATTTTTTTGTTTATTATATACCATAACAGACAAAATAAAAGGCGAACTTAATGATTAACTTAATGTCTAGTGTAATGCGTAAGGAGTATTAAGAGTTTTTATGTTTTAAAAGGTAACTGTACTGAATATAGGAATAACAGTACCCAATACAGACTGATTCCCACTACAGAACTGTTGTAGGCCCGCCTCGCATAATGAGAGGTGATGCCGTATGATGCGCTACTTTTTATAACGTTTTATTGAAATATGTACAAGTCTAATGTATACATAATAGCAAGCCTGTATTATCTCAAAGAGGTAGACAGAGGATTAAAGTGCACTCTTTTCATTCAACATTAAGGTTAAACGTTTCATCATGAACTGGGGGTACTTTTCTATGTGTATTTATATATGTATTTATGCATATGCCAATACTATGAAGCGCCGTCTAACCCGTTTGTGGGTTCTATAATACAAGTAGCATATATTGTGACAGTTGTATGTCTATCAGAGAAACAATAGAAGCTCACCTGATGATGACTTAGGATGCAAATATAGGATGGGATATATAGAATGTAATTATTCACATTTCTTCTATATAAACGATAAACACACCACGTAACAAACTGAACGGTAACAATGTATTGTATATAAAGTTAATTTTATTGCGAGACATGAATACTTTATAATATAATCGTACATATTTGTGACGAAAACTACACAGGTGATTGCGAAAGTTAATATAAATTTAAACGTACTTAACTATATACATATACATATGTACGTATATAATACGAAAACCGTGCAATCGAATGGTATGACTGACGACATTGATACGAAACGCATTAACGCGATAAGTGTAAGGCCTTTTTCAGACCCACGTATTTTCTGCGCCTATAATATTGTTTTTGTACGCGCATGTACGTCTCGTACGTATTTTTGGAGCGTATATCATAAAGTGCGCCAAAATCATGTTGGTCTGAAAGCGTCTTAACAGCAGTAATATCATTTATCTTATGACATTCACACTAAGCATCTGACAAGTGGAACCTATTATTTTGGAAAGTACGTAACATTTATGTAACAACAGTTTATTTTGCTGGATGTATTATTTGTGAGGTAATGGGTTTTTAATTGGAATATAGCGGTATTAATAGTGTCTATACATCTCAGACACGAGCCCAAACTAAGGCGAGATTCTAGTATAGTCATTACGATACAGATTCTTCAATATCCAACAGACATTAAATATCCACTTATAATTTTACTTGCATAGACAGTACTAAAATATTGCCCTGACCGGGAATGGTACCCATGACCTCCGGGTCAGAAGTCAGTGTCATTAACCACTATGCTTCCAGGATCTAAACTTAATCAATCACGGTTAAGAAAAAAGATAGAAAAATTTAATTCTTTTTAAGCGAACGATGAGTATTAATACGAAACGACCTTTTAATAACGATCATTAAATGTCAAATTACCATAACTAGTTTCGGTCTGGACTGGTGATATTGTATCTATTACCATATTTGTTCTTTATAAATTTTGTATAATCGTTTGCTTTAAATGGGTTATTGAAATTTTGTTAATTGTCTCAATAAATATCTATATGCATAATATGTATTTAAATCGATTGTATATGACATTAGATACGTTCAAGAGTAAAAAAAATGGTAAGCGAAAGAATCATGTCCGGATGAAATGTTTAGTTTCTGACTAACCCCATGGTATTTGTTAATAAGCATCACATCATCTAGGAAATGTTTAATAGGAATATTTAAGTCATAATCTGTCGAAAAATTATACAATGTACTTGAAGTCGCAGTGAAGTAGAATAATTTTTAAATCTTGTATGATTCAACGTTCACGTGGAGCATAAAATATTTTGTTTGTTATTATATTAATTAATGTCAACTTTTTTTTGTTATGTTGATAATTTATGTTACGTTATTTATGTCGGTACAGGTTTGTTGAGTTTTTCTAATTATGAGAGTTTTATTTCATTCGGAGTTACTTTTTGTTTTATCGCAAACAGATTATCAGGAGTTATGCATATTGAAAGATTCTTAGTTTGATAATATTACATAGGAGTTACGGCAACAGAATATATAAATGCGCAATTGTCAGACATAATTTTTTTTATACCTTTTATTGGGTAGTCGGAGACCATACAGTGACAAATATTAATTTTCTACAAACCTGAAGTATTTCTTCTATTAAGCCCTATTCATGCAGGCGTGCCAGTTCCAGCGACGTCTGACTTTGACCTAAGCCAGAACCTGACTTATTAGTTCAAGCTAGGTCGATCTGGTAGCTTTTAACGTGAAGATGAAAAATAAACCGATTATGTTAATGCAAAATGTTCAGGAATATATTATGTTCTTTGTTAGTACTCGTATCTAACAAGCAGATACCTAAAAAGCTTCAGTTGCATAGTTTCATCAGGTTTTTCCCAGCTTGTGATTTGCATACGAATTCGCGTGGTCATAAATGTTGCGATATACATTGAATATTATAAGGATATTATGTTTTGTTTGTTTATTATGAAGGTCCTCGATTTGGTCCGCTCCGTCTTGGTCACGGCTGACTCATGCCATTTCAGATTTTGAATCTGTGACGCGAAACTGGTTTTGCTGTGATTATGTATTTTCAACGTTTAGGTTTTGAATTTTCAAACAGAATTGTGGTAATAATATCCAGTTTGTGGTATAAGCAATTGTATATCGCCTTTGGAATCGATTAATACTATTTAATACTAATGTAATATTTATATATAATTATACGTTCTCCGATACTAGAGACTTTTAGCGTAATCTGTTTAGTACGTAGAGCTGATATTGTTAAGGACATTATAGCGACCTTGTTTTTATTTATTAACATTAGGTACCAGACTGTCTTGTTGTTCAAGTGATTGCAAGTGCGATTGCTGATTTAGAGTTCTGGGTTCAACTTGTTTTCTAACTTGATATTTGTATTAGCTTTACGTCATAAAATATGTCAATGAGCTACCCCTATATTTCCTAGTGGGATGTAAACGTTGCTGGGGAAAGGGGGGAGTGTACATGTGTTGGGTGTACATGTGTGGACTCCCACACATGTACACCCAATGTAAAGTTGTGAGTGTGTCATGCATTACTCTTCTTGCCTCTTCGATGAAAACATGCGTGATATTACGTAATAGTAATAAGCTCTGCTCCTTGAAATCATAAACTGATGAACATACATAAATACGATTTCAAGTTTAATTTGATCAAATCGCGAGGTCTTACCTGTGAGTTAATTGTTTTAATGGTTTTATTAACTTAACGAACTATTAACAAGGTTTGTGTTTTAGTTTTAAATTCGGATACATGCTTTTGTTGCAATAACTTCAAGGGACTAAAGAAGTATGATTTGGAGACGTTCGGACAAATTAGCTGATTTGTTTTTATATGACTAAAATCTTCAATAACTATTTGTATCGTAATGCAATAAACTAGATACACTAAATACACAAGATACACTAAAATAAAAATGAAAACGAAATTTTATATGTCAATTCAATCTTTCTCAACTTTGGTACACTTATGTTAAATTTAGGTAACCATTTTAATTGCTAGTTATAAACTAAAACAATATCAGATACCAAAACATCCAGTATACGATAACTTTACAGTAACAAAAACAAGCGGGAGAAATAAAAGTATAAAAAAATAGCTCGCTAAGTGAATAAAATCTTACAAAGAACGGCCGGATAAGATCACGGCCATGTTTACTAAGAATAGAGCCACAAACTTGAGCTTAACTCACGTGTACACACTTGATTTACAGCACAAGAATTCCGTGAACGAGAACAGTTAGGGTTTTGGTTCTTTGACCTATAAACTAGATAGACGTTCGTTTGTTCATTTAGTTAGACTCTTTGACATGACTTAAAACTTTCTCTGTAGTTGAGAAACGTTTTTGTGTTATACTGATCAAATTGTCCATAGTGTTTTGTTTGAATGATACCTATAAAGATTGTCTTTACGAAAATATTGGTCGTACGAAAATATATATTGATTGGGTTATAGTGAAATAAAATATGAATGCTAACAGTCCACACTGGAATAGCATGGCAGACTTTGCTTGAGATGTTTCTTAGTCATCGATAGAAAATCCGTAATACAGATGTGTCAAATAAAATAAATTGTTTGCCATATAACAGATGATAAAAAGTGGTTGGATATTATCTTCATTGGACTAAATTGTTTCGTACACATCAAACGGTTTGCTCAATACGATAACAGAGATCCTTAATAAGATGTGTCGCAAGAAATTTTCCAGAGATAATTTTTTTTGTCGTTGTATTTCTGTCCCGTGTAAATATAGCTTTATATCACGCCAACTTTATTTGGAATGTGTATCATCTTTGCATGTGTTCGTAGAATATCAGGAACGACTTTAAACACGTCTTATCTAGCTTATAAAACATGCTGTTATCAAAACAAAGGGGGCTAACGTATCAAAAGTTTATAGTGTACATTTGGGGTGTTGTAAAAGCTAAATCACGATAACACATCTCAAACAATACCTCCACGTGACTTAGACCTTGTATGATAACTGGTAATCTTTACGCTTATATAAAGAGAAGGGAAATTCGAATATAGTTTCAATTCTTTCCGATTCTTTTGTATACATAAGACTACAATACATATAATCGTTAAAATTAGATGGTTCAACGATAACATAATAACAAGAAAAAATATATAGACTGCCTCGTTGGTCGTGTGGTTGGAAGTGCGACTGCAGATCGGGAGGTCCTGGGTTCGATTCCCGGGTCGCACACTACAAAAGAATTTTTCTAATTTAGAAATTTTCTGATTTAGAAAATTACTACAACATTCTCTAGAAAAAATTCTAGAAAATATAAAAATTAAATTTAATTCTAGTAGTGGTTCGGAGTCTGGATATGTGCCCGATTCATGGCAATAGGCTCACCACCTATTCCATATAGGAAATAATAGTGGGACGTAAACGTAACCGGTGAAACGTGGGTGTACGGTTTCAGTGTTGACCGTACGGAAGTTGTGAGTGCAATGTAAAAGTCGAATTGAGTATAAGTAGTTGGTTTATTGTAAATGCGCACGAGCGTCTCGCGCGGCAATTGGTTTTGCACTGTCGATACAATGTATGTAAGTAATGTACGTAACCGTACAATAACCCTAAATTAGATTTCTCGAGACTTTCTGGGAGTTTTTTCTTTTTTTCAGAAAAGAGTCCAAAAAATTTCTACTAGGGCAGCTACCACATTTACTTAGAGAAAGTTACTTAATTTAAAGTATTAAAGTTACTTAGTTTACTAAATTAAAACTTACTTAATTTAAATTTATATGGCTATTTTTTATATGTATAAACATATATGTATATTTTATAGAATATTATGCTGAAGTCTTATCATAAGTGTTTGGTCACTACAATTTGTCTGGCTAATAAAATATAACTTTGTAATAGTTTCTTTAATTACATGTTAAAATATCAAACATGTAAAAATAAGTTAAGGTATTTATTTTTGTGTTAAGGTATTTATTTGACAAAAGTTGTGGTAAATAATAAAGTGTCTGACTTTATGATACGACTTCAGAATAATATTCTACAAAAAATATATAAAAATTAGCCATATAAATACAGTATAAACTCCATGTAACGTCATTCGATTTAACGACAAACTCTCTAAAGCGTTGAAATCGATTGGCTTTGGTTGGTTTAGCTTGTCTTTCATACACTGATACGCTCTACATAGCATTACACCCACTGTCAATAACGATAATAATTGAGTAATAATATCTTTTAAATTGCTAAAATTAGTAAAAACTGCACAGCTGTGTATGTTCTTGTGTCGCTGTATTATCCTAGCCCGCAATACACTCGACTGTCGGCATCATGCATGCGCACGGAACTTTCTAAGGAATTCCTTTCTTTTCTTTACAAATTGGGATTGCTTGCACGTGTAGACTGTTGTTGACCACGACTAATAAGTAGAACTCAAGTTCCTTTATCACCAAGATATGAATAAATTAAGTAAAAAAAAACCAACAAAATTACTGGTGCAGCAAAAGACGTCAAACAAAAATAAGAGACGATATATGGAATGGCGTTCAAATAAGATTCTTTTTTACGTAACACCAGTTTGAAATAAACTTTTTCTAATTCTGATTTTTCTTCGCTATATACAGTGTATATACAGTCTATATACAGTGTACACTGTATATATTAAGTAAGTCTTAGT
The DNA here is from genome assembly GCA_018245835.1 of Mysoria sejanus stolli. NCBI lineage: Eukaryota > Metazoa > Arthropoda > Insecta > Lepidoptera > Hesperiidae > Mysarbia > Mysarbia sejanus. The sequence continues at coordinate 375 of DWEJ01003956.1, read as the reverse complement.
TTGCGTCAACTTTTTCACCTGGTCTTCTTTTTCCTCGTGTCGATGGCTGATCTGTTCAGCTATCGTGTTAAGAGAATTAGTCCCAGTGTCCAGGGTGCGCCGGGCAGTATATGTTCGTAGATAATCAGATATAATCGCTGCTCGGTAAGGGTCCCTTCATGCACCTGGTACCTGACCAAGGGTCACAGGGCAAGTTCCACAAATACGCAGGCGTTCAAGGCGCACGAGACACTGCTGAGAAATAAAGGTTTCGTACCTTGCTTTTTTTACCAGCGAGGTTTTTCTACGTACAAAATATATGGAGAGAGCGAGAGAGGTGTGTGAGGGATGTATACTTCGGACGGATGCGCGCGAAATACTGGTAGCAGTCACTAG
>DWEJ01003955.1:0-10035 GCA_018245835.1 Mysoria sejanus stolli | reverse complement strand
TAAAAACGTATGCGGTGAGACGTGGGAGTGTTCTGTATTCCTCTGCCTACCTCTTCGGGGATTACAGGCGTGAAGATAAAAAAAAATTAATTATACTAAGACACGGGAAAAACACTCGTCATACAAATATTCATTTGGCTAACACGCCTGCCAATCACGTATTAAGAGTTTCTTGTGTTATAATACAAATAATAATTTTTGAAATTAGTAAAGCGTACACCATAACATTAACCCACGAAAAGTGTATCGTTGCATCTGTGCGCTGAATATATTCAGACTTGGATCTCATCTAAACAAAATTGGACAGTATTTGAGCTGATATTATTTTTCGTGCATATGAAGCATTAAATTCCAGAATTAGTATCTCACATGATATGTATATGGGTATTATGCTTTCGTGATGCTGAAATCCACGCAATATCTTTTGGAGAAAACGCTATAAGTAGTTTCCATAAACTACATAAAACATGCTATGCATATACATACATTTTTTCCTTTATTTCTGTATTATTCCTTGTTTTATTTAGCATTTAGATATAGATAAACGTTATACATTCACTAAAAACACAATATTTTACTGTTCACGTAATCAGTGGTGTAGTCTAGAGGTCAATTGGTCCTTATAAGAAGCAACGCTTCTGTTATCGGCCTCAAAATAGAACAGATAGTAATTGGACTAGTTTTACTAATCCTATTCCTAAGCTCTAATACTGATGAATATTACACAAATAATATATTTGTAGTACCAAATATATTGCGGACTAGATAATAGACAGCGACAGTCCTATTCAAAGTTTGAGGTCCTATTCAAAGTTTAAAGAAGTCCATGAGTAGCAGCGTTGAATTTGTGACTACTCCCTCGGAAGACATTCCCGGAAGATTCCTTGGAAGACAGTCCCACAGTGGAACGACAAGATAGTTGATGATGAGATTAATATTTGTAACCAATCAGTTTATCTGCCAACATTCACTTGTCTACCATTGCAGACCTTTAACCAGCTCAGTGAAGATCTGTGTTCACCAATAGAAAGATAAATAGGTTGATAATGTTAATGAGGTCATTGTAGAGCACAGTGACCATTGAACGTCATCTCGGATGACGGCGCAATTCCTCCATAATAAAGAAAAATTAAACTGTTTTTCTCATGTCGATATCAGTGTGGAAGTGACGTGTTGGAGTCGGGGTAATAAAATAAAAACGACACTGGACTGTATTATAACTTTATTGGATTATAAATTTTTTTATCAGTTCCGCTTTATTGAATTTATTGATCGTTCGAACATACTTGTAGCCCCTAGATTTTTTAACGTTGAAAGTGTTGATCTAAGCGGATTGAACATATGTATTTAATATTTACATAACATGACAGAATCGACTGCTCGAAAGATAGATTACAATACAACTGATACTATATAATTGAATACAATACAATTCGATTAAGAGTATACATAAAAAAATGTTTCAAAGTATCTGAAGATAGATAATCATTGAAATCAGTTTCGTTAACATGAGTATATTTTATAACTAACTTTGGTATCTGCTATAAATTTAAATCTAGGATGTTTTCAAAATCGTTACTATATTTTATTATCTCTGTCGTAAAAAAAATTGTAAGCTTTCATATATTTCAATTTAAAAGGTAAAACGGACAGGCATTTGTAAATAAAGTGTGACAATCGTAGTTTTTAGGGTTATCAATATATTTTAATAGGTAAATCTTTTATTAAAATAAAAAAGGATAATTATTTTTATATTGTTTAATATTAAGTATATTATATTTATGTTGATAGAAAGAAAATTAGTGTATTACGTTACAAGATATAAATATTGTGGTAGATATATAGAAAATATGATATACCTATTCGTTATTCCAAGTGTTTAAAAAGCTTTCAAGTAAAAAAAAAAACGTTAATTATTAAATCATGCCTATTGATATAAAGTTTAGCTTTTATTTGTCCTGGATACATTTCATAATGAATCTAAGCGAATAATTAACTCATAAAGCGTTATTTCAAATTGTATATTGCAAATTGTACAACAAACCGATTACACCATAACAAGTTTCAATTAAATTGTGCCCATTTATACCGGCTGTGTAGTCACATTAGCGCCCGACCAGCGACGGGCTTGGGTGAAGTCGATAACATAATTGAATCGTGCCACACTTTCATTGTAACACTTTCGAGCATTATCGAATAAATGAATGTATTATTATTATCAAACACCACAACGGAAATGCAAGAAAAGCGTTCAGCATCCGACAATGTATTTCCACTAATAATATTATCTCTTAAACATTACAATATATCTTAAGTTACAATAAATCATCTATTTTAAAATATAATCTGCATCAATATACACAATTTTTTAACTTATCACATCTCTTAATCTAACGAATATTTAAACGTTCTACAATAGTCAGTGTAGAGAGCTGCAGGAAGACTTTAAACGCCAAACTGGAGTCACGGTTTCGTAATGAAACTGGATCCCAGTCAGCAAACACTATGATTATAATTAGTAATGTCTCTGTATGCACTGCGTAACACTAATTATATAGAAAATATTTTGTTCGAAACACACAGATAATTTACTATTACATAATACATATTATATGAATGTATCACTTTAAAATCACCTACCACGAATGAGAACATCTAATTGAAAACACCATTTATAAATGCACAAGGAACTTCAGGGAAATCGCAAGGAGGATTTAGCAAAATTTAATATGACGAACATTCTCGAACTTCCCCCTGCAAGATAAAAGGATGTATCGTTGACTTGTCATACCGCGAGCGAGTAAAATTGCTACGTGACAGTTTTAAATGCATTCGTAGGCATATAACATAAATTGAGTCGTGATATTAGTGTACACTTTTTGTATGTATTTTATATCGTCAATCACCTTGTATGTAATTCCTGTTCAGAATCCTTTAAAAGATCTACATTTTTATATACTTTCCTTTATAGTTGTAACAATCTTAAATTAATGCGCCACCGGTTATAATAACTGTGTTGAGGGTGTCGCAAAATATTTTATGTTAATTTTTTGTTAAATACTGTCATTCCATTCGTTTCAACCATTTTCTTTGTAGCTACTATTACACCATCGCCTATAAAATACAGTCCTTTTATTTTAATTCTTCAAAATACCCATCACTAGTGTTCGGATTCTTTACATTAAAAATCAGAATATCTCAATACCCGAAATAAATAAATGACATTGGCTTTGCCGTTTATAAAATTGAAACTTTAAATTAATGACAGATTGTTATTTGGTACATTAGCGGAAAAATAAGAATTATACTGACGGATACTAACGTTTACGTGTTTTAACCGGATCTGAAAAAATATGTTAAGGTTATCGTTTTAGTTGCGAAATAAAATCGCAGCTTTTTACTCGGTTACGGTGCAACCAGTTCCTTAATATTCATCTATTTCTATTCTCACTGAACATTAAAGCGAAACGGATGAAAATACAATTCGAAAAATAGCAGTGATAGCTACATCTCTATTGATTTCCGCTTAAACCTTTTCGCCTAACGCTTGAACGTTTTTGCAGCCTAAGGTTTTATAACATCGGACATGGATAATTATTCAATCTTTAATCAATGACAATGTAAGTTTCGCTTTGAATGGTTTTTACAAATGCAAAGCGCCCAAATCACTTTTCATAAAACAAATTCAAATACTAAATAAATAATAAGTCAAAGTAATAATTCTATCCTTCAGCTTATAGGCGATATGTTACGTGCCAAAGTTTAAAAAGCTTGGTTATAGTGCACAGACTATATAGTATAATATTCTTTATAATATATCTCCATTAAATGTAACAAATGTTATAATCAATACAAATATTTGAAATTATTATTATTTGAAGGCGTCGATTAAAAAAAAACGAAATTGATTATGCCTTTCCAAAGTCCAAACCCATTTAGTGTTCAAGAACACCGTACAGTTACGAAAGTTAAATAAGCATATCCCGAAATATTTTTATAGAAGTGAAAAAATAAAACTATACAAATTATAATACAATTATATATTATCGATGTAATTAATTAAATTGCTTCGCATAATTATCCTTAATACAGATATTTCTTCAATGCATTTTAATTTTAATAATCTAGCAAAAATATATCAATTTTAAATTTAATGAATCCTATGATTTTAATAAAGTCCCAATTAAATAACATTAGGGTTCAAATCATCAGCATCATCAGGCTATTACTGTCCACTGCTGGACATCGGCCTTCCCTGAGGGGTTATGCCTGTTATTGATGATTTAAATAATAATATTTATTTTGATTTGGATTATAATATTACTCTTTTTATTGGAGTACTTTTTTATATATAATATTTTAACTGCCATAATTCCAATATTCAAAAATTCATTTAAAATATTTTTTTACTAATAATATCTGATTATTAAAACAACAATGGTCAAATTGCTATTAGTTTTTTTATTACTATTTTAATTTTATTTCATATGGAATTATCTGTTTTGAACAAGGTTTTACTAATTAACTATATTATTGTAAATACAGTAACGTAACATAGGTTACATTATATTATTATATACCTATTTTAAATATCGCGCTTCTAATTCTAGGTAAAATTGAATTATTTTTAGAAAAAAAATAAGTTTAAAGTTTGAAATATCTTATCTAACGGACTATCCTCCAAAAATCATTAGGGTGCTTCAATATAATACAATATTATGCAATCAATACCAATTTATTACCTATAAAAATATACTTTATGAAATGAAAGAAATTCCGACGGTACACATTTAAAAATAATATTTAACGGTTTGATACTCGGCAATTGGTTTAAATAAGAGCTCAACCACTGAGTAACTTTTATAGCACTGTAAGATTAACTGCCACCACCTTCACACCGTATTATTGAGTTTTGTTGCACTCCTAAGTGGATATAATGTGGTGATTCGTGTTTAAGCAATTGCAGTTAAATATATTCATAAAAAATTCAATAAGTGTTCCCTTGAACTTATATCTCATTCAATCATAAGAATGTGCGAATCATTAAACATAAACGTAAAGCGGCACAATATGGATTTTAAATTTATAAGAATACGTTTCGTAGCGGTTAAGTTATACAGTTTCGTATTATTAGGTACAAAGTGTTTAAAGAATTGATAGATGCTTAAGGTTACTATACACTAATATATAAAAATAAATTATCCCAACCCTGTGAAAGAATAAGAAGGATTATTAGGTGATTAATTGACTTATAGAAGCTCAGAATGAAAATGATTATAATGAAGCTTAAAACGTCCTAAAAAAGGGTACAAGACCTAGGGGTAGAAAGCCCTTCAGGTAGTTAGAACCTACATTGGGAAACATTGGCTGTGGGACCCAAAAGGCTATTCATAAAGCCCAATGCAGGAGTACCCAGAGAGCAAGGGCTCTACAAAAAACGATCTTATAAGTAAAGTAAAGTCTTATAAGACCATTTTTGTTGTCACTGCCCCCAGACATGAGCACACGATTGGGAGAGAGTAAAAAGATCCACATTTATTAATATCACCATCAAAAATAATACGTACGTGTATTACAAGTACTAGTTATTTATATTTTTATATGTGAAATAAATTCTTGTGAAGATTTCAATTCGTGTAAATGAAAAACCTAATAAAATTAATTTCATTACCAAAATGCACAGTGCTTACGTGTTTCGTGTAAATAGTTTTGCAAGAAATTAATATTAAATATATAATAGATGTAGGGTTACTTATATATTTTAATATGTAAATAAATATATGAATAATTTAATCATTACATAGACAACTCTCAAAGCTCTTACGATATTTAATTATTAAGTATTAAGAATTGATCAGATTCTCTATTTAAATAAAACACAACTACACAACTTAATACAATTACTACCTTATTGTCAACCAACTTGATGTCAGATTCATGTACAATATTAATTTTCTAAAAATATTTACTATTGAACTAATTCACTCTTATAACACATCATTACAATTCATTTTCTTAACATATTCATATTATTTAAAAATGTTGGCCTAACTGGCAACCCTATTTCAAAAAGCGGTATGATGTAATTATTTTTACTCTATTCTTACTCTAATCAATGCACTTTTGATTTTTTTCATTTTATGGCACAGGGAATTTTGTGCACCAGCACTCACTTGTCCTCGGTTCATATCCATTGAGGATTTCAAACGAAACATTCAATACGTAAGTTCTGATTTGTTCATTTCAATTAATTGTATACCTAAAGAATGAATACTTTTTCATTGAAATCAATTTATGGTTTTTGTTCAAAGTTTTTATATATTGACATGATTGTTCTTTTAAATAGAATCCAGTGCAAACAATTAGAAGGAGAATAAGGATAAATATATATAACTTTCGGAGGATATAAATTAAAATAATGAGTTTTGGAACGTTGTGACGTAAAACAGTTTTCGCATAGGGTTGTCCCAAGGGTCCAATAATATAAAACATGTTTGTGTTATAGAAAGATTAATGTTTGGTTAAATAGATGGTTCCATAGCCAGTTGACAACCTTTTACCTTGAAAGTGAGACAAAATGACGGAACACATTAAGATACGAATAGATTTTAAAACACATTCAAGCATTGCATACACGTTATTTCACCCACGCACTTATGTATAAATTCGAGCATTCGTGTTCCAAACGGAATTGTTAAATCATGTTGTTATACAAGCATGTGAGAATACAATGTTCTTTGCATATGAAAATTTCATTGTGTGATTTTGGATTTATGAGATTAATCTAAACTTAACATAATATAACATTATTATACTCAGGGTCATTTATGATAAAAATATGCTTTAATATAATGTATGCAACAGGAATTTTCGTCGTGATAAAAATATATCACAAGACCGCATTATCGAAATGTTTAGAACAGTTGAAGCTCAATTAACAAGCCGGCAAGGAGCCAAAGCGGCCGCTGGTGGCGCAGGCTGGTCGCAGTCGCATTCGCACGGCTGGTCTCCGGGCGCGGTTTCACGCTTAGCTCGTTCACCGCCACTGTGCAATAAAATGATAGCTATATACATGGTTATGGTTAATACAATGGTTATTGTTAATTATTATTTTGGTAATGGTTTAAAATATAATTGCTATGATTAATATAATGGTTCTGAATAATACAATGGTTATGATTAATATAATGGATATGGTTAATGTAATTGTAATAATTAATATAATGGTTATCCTATCCTATCCTATCGTAATAATATTATAATCGCGAAAGTTTGTGAGTATGGATGGATGTTTGTTACTTTTTCACGTAAAAACTACTGAATCGATTTCAATGAAACTGTACAATAATATAGCTTGTCCATCAGAATAATACATAAGCTATAATTTATAAAGATATTCTATGAATTGTCCAAACTATCAAGTACACGTATGTAGGATATGCCGAGCTGGCGTCCGCGTTGCATCCCTCAGCTCTCACCCCTAGCTTGCCTGCTCATCTTTTTTGTCTAAGTATTTAATTTTTTTCTTTTCGGTCGGTATTTACGCGGGAAAAACTTTGTAACACACTTTGTAACACACTGACTTCAACGCGGGCGAAGCCGCGAGTACACCTAATGATAAATATAATGGTTATGATTAATACAATGGTTATTTTTAGTATAATGGTAATAATTAACATAATTTTATTTACTTTTTTTGTACGAATCATTAATATTTTTAAGCACAGGTTTCTCTGAGCAATTAAATAGTACTTGGATGTGTTATTCGCAAATTATTCTTAGAAGCTTAATATCTACCAAACAATGGATTTATTTCACTGTTACCATTTAATCATCTCATCTGTGATGAAGGAAATTTACTGTTTAACAGTATATAATAGCTTAATTGTGATAAAAATTGTAAGTTAACAATTATAATAAATTAATTAATTGTGATAAAAATTTAATGTAATTAATGTATTGTTGTGCTAGTTTTCATATTGAATACTTCGGAGAATAACTCTGATAATTTAAGCATTTCCACTATCAGTGATGGGACGTATAACGACATTTGGCCTTTGGAAACAATGCTCAGAATTTTGTTTATATTTAATTGAAAAAATACTTGTGTAAATAGCATAAACCACAAATTGAATAGAATTAAGCATAAATTAATTTTCGTGCATTAATTACTCAATAATTCAAGAAAATAATTATGTTACGTCATGTATGCAACTACAATCGTTATTGCGATACAATTGTGAGCAAGACTGGATTATGGTAATGTACCCTTTCAGAAGAGTCGTTTTCTTAAATGTAACTCGTTCGCCGCGACTGCGGGCTGCAAATGCTACATTAGTAATTCAGAAGCTATCTTTACGCTCCAAGTTGACTCAACTGAAACTACAGATTGTACATACAAAACTGTTTACTCGGTAGCTATTTTAAACTTGCAATACAGTTAGACTTGTTTGTGTAACTTTCGTTGAAGTTTGGTTACATTTTATGTATTTTGTTCATCGGTATATTGTAGCGTTCGCTATCTCGCTTTAGTATAGGAATCGATTTTATTTACAAATGTAAACCTATGTTAGTAATTAATGGTTGAATGTTGTATATGTGTGTAATTGTTTTGGTTTCTATTTGTGGTCTAACATACGTGCCGCTTTCTTGTCACAAAGAACACTGAATCGAGTAATATAAAATGTACTTATCGTTTTTAATAATTAATCGTATTTTAAGTAATAATACTTTGCATTATATAAAATAATAATAGTAAGGTTTTATGAAAATACATTTATAGATAAAAATCTTTTTGTGTTTCATAAAAATATGTTTCAGAATCTAATGAATTCGTTGTTAAACAGAATATACATACATACATGTCTTTAAGTGAGATCCCTTACGAGAGAGGCAGATCGAATAAAAATAATAATTAAATAGAATCAAAGAGAAGACCGAAAAAAATTCTTTAATATTTTCGAGTAAATTGTACATAAACGTGTAAATCTACTTATATATGTATGTATTAAGATATAAACCACGGAACTCAATAATATTATAATATATATTATAATATAAACTATGGTATATTTCATATGTTATTATAATAGTACATCATGTTATCAATGATGCCATGACATAATTTCTGTATACAATAAACAAAACATACATGTAAACTATTTTTGCTTAAATTCTATAAAAACGGTGTCGGTTTTAAATACATAATAAAAATGTCTCAAAAATATTTATCTACTCATAAACATGGCACAAATGATACCTGCAGAGAATTTGTTCATGTACGTTACATGATGGAAGAATGTACAGTGAAAATCGTATCTGGATTCAAAAAGGGAAATGGAACATTCTGGAAACATGACTCCGCTAAGAGCGTTGCTGTGTTAAAGTGAACTCAGACGATCGAAATGAACGATCGAGTGGAACAGGTGATTTGTAATCGCATCACTTTATTTAGAAATATATCTTATATACAGGTGTAAGATACAGGTATCTTATATATTAGAAATATATCTTATATTAGGTGCAGCTCTTTTTAGGGCTGGCTAAGTAGTAATGGCTAAGTAGTAAGTAGTATGTAATATGTATACTTATTTATATAAGAATTTGATGAATATTATGTAATGCGGCGATCATAACGTCAGCATAATTAATATTATTTACATAACAGATTAAAACATCAGATATATTAAAACATCTAGATAACAGATTAAAACATCAACAAACCTACCTTTAAAAATAATCAATCAGATGTTACAGTGTTTTTTTACTTGGTGCAGTTTAATATTTAAAATGTTATAATTTAAATAATTCCTAAATTTAATTTTGGTTATAAAATTCGTCCAGATAGTGATGACTCTTACGTAAATAAATTAGGTACCTTATAAATGTGTATAGGGTATTAATATTTTCATCGAAATTATGAAACGTTACGGGAGATTCGTTTTGTTTAAGTCCTTGACGTGAGTAGAACTACATACTGCTTACAAGTAACCATTCCACTGTAAGCATTCCAGTAATAAAGTCAAATGGTTACCT
>DWEJ01003954.1:0-10036 GCA_018245835.1 Mysoria sejanus stolli | reverse complement strand
AACGGGTCCACATGCACGTGTTCAAAGATATTTATTTATTCCAGTGTGATACTCTTACATTACTAAGCTGTGTATGACGAAGCGGGCGTCTTGAATGATTTCTTCCGCTAAGGAGCGTCACGACAAATGTACGATATTGTGCAGCGACAATATCGCCCGTTCCCTACCGCGTTCTAAAATTAGCTCTAACTTACGCGCGTGGCCTCGCTCCACACGAGTCCTATTGTCCCCGCGCCACCCATTACATAAGAATATATCTGGAGCTGCCTTCTTGATCGTCTTGCGCTACAGAAACCAATGCACAGATTTATTTTTAAATATTTCCGCGTAGATCTTTACTAACATCTCATTCAATTCGAACAACAGAGTTGTTTGACCCAAAAATATCTCACTACCAACTAGGTACCTACATATGTATATGATACCCAAAATTGTTTCTTAACTCTTGCAATTTCATAGGTTTAAGTAAAACTGCAGTTTGATTTACGCCCCTATAGTAACCATTGGCTAGTTGTGGAGAAAAGTAACGTGTGCATTCTTGTCCTCGATAATTATTTGATACTATTTATAACAATAAAGTCACTCATATCGTACATAATGTACGTATCCAAGTGCCTCGGAATGCATTGTTACTGAAATTTCACATATTTCTTAAACGACAATTTGTTATAAAGACTGCGATACAACCGCATTGCTAAAAAAATTTACTATACACATATTAAACTCATCCCTTTTTCATTCTTGACGATATAGAACAATACGGTTTTTGACTATAAACGCGCAATAAAACGTTAAGTATTATTATTATTTATTGAGAAAATTGACAATCATTAAAATTATCTACGCAATAAAGTAAACATTAATAATTAGTTAGGTTGTAAATTTAATCGACAAACAAATATAATATCTAAAACCCACTAAGTAACGTTGTTTACCAATCTCATTTTTTCGTTAGCGACCGGTCGCGTTTCAAATGAGAACAAGTTTGTTTCCTTAGCAACGGACTACATGAGAGACGAATAACTCATTTTTATTACAAGATATACAGACTTAAATTATATATGATTATAACAAAAAAACTATTATTAAGTATGTAACTTAACGCCTTTAATCCCCGAAGAGGTAGGCAGAGGAATGCAGAACACTCCCACATTTCACCGGTTACGTTTACGTACCACTATGGAATAGGTGGTAAGCCTATTGCCATACACATCCAGACTCCGAAACACTACTAGAAAATCTAAATTAGAAAATTTTGTAGTGTTCGACCGGGGAATCGAACCCGGGAGCTCCCGATCGGCAGTCGCACTTGCAACACGACCAACGAGTATTATTGTTAATATTTAAGGTACTGTACAAGAAATATTTAGAGAAATCTTAAATACCACATCACGCCGGCCGGTGAGATCTATGCACGGTTAAGTCAGGGCGATTTTAACACGCACCAACTCGATATCCGGTATAATTGGCGCGCATATATCGCTACAGACAGCGTAACCCCAAACTATTCGCTTCTCGAGTGCAAATCATGGAATATATGATGGAATATCACAGTCAATAAAAGCCGCGCCTTACTTTACATTTAAGAGTTATACACGTAATCCCCGAAGAGGTAGGCAGAGGAATGTAGTACACTCCCAAGTTTTACCAGTTAGGTTTTTTGTGTAACAGGTGTGAGCCTATTGCAATACACCGGACACATTAAAAGTTATATATTTTGTTAAAATAAATACTATTTTTGGAACCGCTAGTTTTAAATTAACTGCAACGAAACACACACACTTTTTTTCATTCTATCCCACGTCCAACAGACTCAAGAAACGGATTGCATTTTAGATCATTTGAGCGAGGCGCGTCATCGATGTACGGAGTCAAGTGTATCAAGCCATTAACGAGCCTCATCCCTCCAATCCTACCAATAGCCCACCGAGATCCTTAAAGATAAATATAGCTGCTGTCCCTGTGTGACCGGCGGTTGAGTACCGAGATATATTGCAAGCGGGTCCTCGCTCGGACGTGTGTCGCAAACATGACCGTGGTTTACTTCGACTTGCTGGATTACCTGGTCTTTTTCGCAATGCTGCTGATGTCGGCACTCATAGGTGTGTACTTCGCGTTCTTCGCGAGCAAAAAGCAGAACACAACCGCGGAGTATCTGATGGGCGGGAAGACCATGGGCATGTTCCCCATATCGATGTCCTTGATCGCCAGGTAAGATTTATGAAACGCTTTAATGTGGCTGCATTGTGCCGTGCTGTGATAGTTATTCGAATACAATAGTGAAGCGCCGTTGAATGCGCTGAAAGATATAAATATGGTATGAAAATAATAAAATCTTTATAAATAAATCAAGCATTGCAGCGAAATAATACCAGCGCTCGCGATTTCAGAATGTTTGTAGCCAAAGCGAACTCAATTCTTAAACTCAGACTTTATTTTATTAAATTCTCATTTGAAATGAACGTGCTCGTTTAGAAATGAATAATTGTTTCCTGTTTAAAGGGTAACAATTGATAAAATAAAATGTGGCTAAAAATGATAAGATAAAAAAATTTTACAACCATTACTAGTGTAGGTAGAAAATATGCCAAATTTACTTATACATACATTTACCTCTACAGGTATTTATTATCTGTATTATAATTAGACTACGTTCGCGTGATCGAGACGTTATAGTTTATATAACACTTAATAAATTCAAGTACCAATCAATTCCTATTCGAACATACCATAAGCAAAAAATAAACTAAGTGTAAATACTTCAATAACTTAATTAAGAGTAAATATTTCAATAACCAACTGGCTCATTGGTGAAATGCTAAACAGCACCGATTGCGGCGCGGAGGTAATGAATACGATTCCCGCCAAAGGACTTATTTTATAAGTACGATTAATTTATAAGTACTTATAACTTATAAACTTATTTAATAAGTACTATTAATTTTACTGTGTATCAATACAATGGTATTTATAAGCATATATTTAGAAGTAAATACATGTGAGTGATTTCGTGGTTGACTGGTTATTACATAACCTCACCATCTATTCCATAGTGGACGTAAACGTAACTGTTGAAACGTAGCAATGTATTACATGCCTCTGCGTACCTCTCGCGTTTGTAGGCGTGATGTTACGTTACCATTGCAATATGTTTACATCTTAACACATAGTGCACATCTAACACACACCCCAGACACTGTTATTAGTATATGTGAATTCCGAATGTACTTGCTGTGCAAAAGTGTATATTATTTTCTATAGACCGCAGTGGCTCAATGTCTTTTAAACTGCGGTGACCTCGTTCCTTGACTCACGCAGCCCACAAAATTCGTTTGCCTCTTGCGGGCATAGTACGACTAGTAATAATGACAATTACTTCTTCATATTGCATTATTTCTATTATAACATGCATACTTTAACTTAAAACAATTATTTTATTATTTTCCAGTCGTATGTGATATGATATATAACTAATGGTAAAAACTAATAACTGCTCTGTACTAACAATAATAATTGCCTTACTGGCTGAGTGGTTGTCAGCGCGACTACGGATCAAGAGGACCCGGGTTCGAAACCCGATTTGGGCTACTATCAGATTTTTCTTACATAAATTTTCTTATTTACCCTTAATAGTAGTTAACAGCCTGAACTTTTGTCCAATGTCACATAGAATAATGTTGGAATAGGCTCATCGCCAATATGACGTAACCATAACTGCTGAAACTTAATACACTCCTCCGCTTATTATTTTAATAATAAAGTCAGCCTGTCAGGCTGATTATAAAATAAAAAAGAAAAAAAACGTAACGTAACATCACGCCTTTTATCTCCGAAGAAGTAGACAGAGGATTGTTACTTACACTTACACGTTTCACCACTTACGTTTACGTCCCACTATGCAATAGGTGGTGAGCCTTTTGATAATAATATCGACGATATAATATTATTTTACCAATAATATCGTTAATCCACACACACATGAACCAAAATTAGACAGAGTTTGTGTCATCGTGTCCGTACAGCTGACTATTATACATAGTTGTCTAAACACTCACACTTATACATTTGTACATTCGGACATAGAACAAATACTGACGCCCATCGCACGAATTTTTGTCCGCAGCGGGCAAGGAACTCACAACCGCGGGCTTACAAATCAGGATCATTGACCACTCAAACCTCATACAAGCCAAGTGATATGAAGTATTTGGAAGATTCAAAGCTGTGTCGTGTTTAACATTCGGGTCCTTCTGATAATTAAATAAAAATCAATTTAAACACATAAATGTGTACTATGCCACTCTCGCCCACTGTAATATTACAAATAATACGAGTACCAACTACACCACGTGGTAAGTACAATTTGGTATTCAGGGTTACAAACGCATCCAACATTGCATCCACTGTTCTAATAATCCCGGAAATTTCGAATACAAAAACATTTTTTAATATCGTATTTTGAGTACATCACTTAGCTCGATGACAGAACTCGAATATTTAACCTTAATAAAACACTACAACTACAACTACAAAACTAAACAACTACTAAACAATATATTACAAATCTTCTTACACATTTCTGCAAATGCTATTCTCAATTAAATGTAAGCCTTGATAA
This sequence comes from Mysoria sejanus stolli, assembly GCA_018245835.1. NCBI lineage: Eukaryota > Metazoa > Arthropoda > Insecta > Lepidoptera > Hesperiidae > Mysarbia > Mysarbia sejanus. The sequence goes on along the minus strand of DWEJ01003954.1, from coordinate 5,418 downwards.
ATAAATCCAAATAAGTTTAAAGGTTGAAAATTAAATTGTTTGTGCCTGCACTCACCGCTGCGACACGGTCGAATGTAATTTCCAATTACACTGTAGGGGGTCGCGGTTATTTCTATATTATGTCCTGTTGACCTATTTGCGTCGCGGTTGTCACACACATAGTGACCCCAGACTCTACACAATATTTTTGCTCTTGACATTTTATCACGCACATGCAGTCCAACTCTACTCTATATTCTACACAATTGAAAAATTGCATTAATAGCAAGGTCCCATGTCAAGGTCCTATAAAAGCAGTGTTGATCGATAAGCTATGATTATTATATATCGCACTTAAATAATTTTTTCAAGTATTTTGTGTTTTTGTTAATTAGCTAAGCGACGATTGCCCTAATGTGTACGCAAAAAAAAATTGCGAGGGATATTATTTTATTGATTTAAAAAGTAGTTTCGCTTACACTTGCAATTAGGTGGGCGTTTCGGAAAAACTTATTACATTAATGAAAATATATATGTTTTTTACAGTAACCTGATGGAGATTATAGTTAACGTACATTATTAAAATTCTGAGTTCAAATTCTTCGCACTGAATACAAAGATTGAACATTTCAATTCGATCGAATTTTTCAATTGCACTGATTTGTCTTTTTGTATGTATGTTTTTTACGAAACAAAAATGCCTTTTAATGAAAATTCTAATGAAAATTTCTAGTTCTAATGAAAATTTTTCAAGATTCGTTTTGTTAACAATTGTAATTCATACAAGTGTGCCAGGAAACTATCTGAAATAACCTGTTTCTTTTTAATTGCCATTATTTTAACCAGCAGAAGTGTTCTAGGCATTATCCCCTCCTAGACGGCTGCGGTTTCAAATTCACGGTCATCTGAGATATTGAATCTACCGGTACCTCACGTTACCTTCATCGGGTTTTATCGCGACTTATATTACCGGTATGGTTCTGAATATTGTATATACGTGAACCAGCGGTCGGTTTAGTTTCTTCGACCCTATATACATTTTGGCAACATCTTGAAGCTAAGATCTTGAAGCTTTGTGCACTAATCTATGCACGTGCCCGTCGCATTCGGTTAGAAATAAATCTCTTTGTTTTTATATCATAATTTCATTTTCATCTCCTCCGTAATTCAACTCTACTAAATATTTAAACGAAAATCTTATACAACGGCTAAAAAAAATATTGTATAAATAATGTAACTTCATTCCTGTAATCCCCGAAGAGGTAGGCAGAGGAATGCAGAACACTCCCACGTTTCACCGGTTACGCTTACCTCCCTCTGTGGAATAAGTGGTGGGTGAGGCTATCGCCATACATCCGACACATTTCCAGACTTTGTAAGCACTACTAAGAAATTTAAATTAGAAAAATCCAACAGCGTCCGACCAGAAGTTGGAACCCAGGACCTCCCGATTGGTTGTCGCGCTTGCAACCACCACGACCAACGAGGCATGTAAAATAAGTGTGTTATAGTTCTGAGAATGTTTAATAGCAAAATAAACTTTTTCTATAACTAAAACTATTCATCGAATTTGATTGCTTGAACTAATCTGATAATCGTAAAAGACATGCATGTATGTATATGATGTTAAGCAACTTCGTGTTAATAAGAATTATCGTATCAACCGATTCAATTATCCACCGGCCTCGCAAGCTGCCTAGGTAGACGTTAAATGCTTTAAATTCTTCGCACTACGCTGATACATGCAATGAATTGCTCTCTCTGCTCTAACTGAGAACTATCAATTAACTGATATGTATAATATCATATATAAAATTCATGTAAGTATTGATATTGTAATAATAAAAACTACACTAACTTACAAATCGGTTCAAATACCCGATCGAGCACTATTCGATTTTTCTAATTTAGATTTTGTACTTGTGCCTCGAAGTCTGTATTTATTTCCGATGTATGGCAATAGACTGTTTACTTATTGTATTAATCCAATTCAAGGAGAATTCAGTTGTACCTATATTAAAAAGTGATCGATTCCTTACGCACTGACTCTGAACGAAATGGAAATATCAATAAAAACAACAGCGTTCGCTATGAATAAAATATTACAGGCTAACTCTAGGCACAACCAAGGTTACATTATTCAGTTTTAATATTCCGCAGTTTCAAATCCAGCTTCCAATTTTGAAACACTCGAACGCTCGTAGTTTTATTTGCATGAAATGTAACATTTTTGTACCCAGTCTTAAATAATAATTGCATCCATATAAAATCTCTCCATCGGGCATATCATCTTCACCTTTTTTATTTCGCTGTTGCATACGAGTATCCTTTCAGAATGATCCATGTTAAAACGAACCTTGTCACGCGCTAGTTAGATAAGGATTTCAAGCCTAAACGTAGAAATTAAAAATTTTATTACATTGATACTCAGACCTCGAACGCAGAGAAAGTCAAGCCGTGAGAACCCAAGCGACATTTTATTGTGCCTTCATCGACCCGCATCTCCCAACGATTTGTCTAATCGACGTAAACAGTATTTACGTAGCTCGGCGCTACATGAGTTCTTTCGTTATTTCGGCGCTACATTATTTTGATAACCCTTTATCATAATATACGATTTTCCAAAACTGCTGTACGCGTATAAATCACGTCAGATCTATGAAGATGATAGGAACACGGTGCTTGCTGTCTACCCCATAAGGTCCTTGCGTCATGATATAATTATATACTTACTAATATACTTATATGTACATTTTAGGATTCTTGGAAAAGGTCTCTAACATTTCACCTTATTTTTTTATTGTATGAACAAGCTCAATGCTCGGTAATATGTAATTGAAAAATCACGTCTGAAAATATATACTTTTATATAACTACGCGGCCAAGAAGTAATATATTGAAGCTGCAGGCAGCGTCTACTGCAAATGTAATATAAAAAGAATGTCAATTATATGAACACGCCGTATAAAAGCTATCAAAATTCCTTGAAAGTTTGTATTGAACGACGACAAAGCCTTAGACGTCATGAAATATTATATTTTACCTACTAGGTTATACTTAAGGGAATTCTACTTAAATTTTGTTATGAAATGCCATAACTATCACGTTATAGTTGGTCTTGATCATTGCAAGCGCTACTGCTGATCAAGAGGTCCTGGGTTTGAATCTCGAGTCGGGCATTACTGGATTTTTCTAACTTATATTTTTAGTACTGACTTGAATCTGGTCTGCATATGTGCCCGGTGTATGGCAATAGGCTCGCCGCCTGTTCCGTAGTAGGACGTAACTGGTGAGACGTGTTAGTGTACTGTTACCTAATTCTTCAACCTATCTCTTCATTAAGTAACGCTACGTCCCTTACGTGGTCGAATAGATTTTGATGCATAATTCAAACCATCATTAGCCTACTGCAGTCCACTGCTGGACATAGGCCTCCCCTGAAGGATTATGCTCATAATCGCAATGCTGGGCATGCAGATCGGCGATTAAATTAATAAGACACACGGATAATACTATCGCGAGTGCTCAGAATTCGGTTCTCAGTCACATAGTTCTTTTACTGACTAAAACTAAAACAAGAGTCTTCGTGGGGTTGAAGTCGACAGATTAAAGTGGATTCCATTCCAAGAGCCACTTCAGAGCGTGCTCGACTGCAGACTCAAACGGCATTCTCTTTTACCGGAAGGACAAAGATGTTTTCACGACCTGTATTAATTGCATTTCCATCTGTATAGAAATTAAGTTTAAACATTTATGTTAATATACAGAATATATGCAAGAGATATGTAGGTATCTTACTAACAGACTCGTATTTAAAATGAATATCATCCTTTGAAAGGAACATTAGTCTTAACTTAAAGTTGTTTTAAAACAAAATAAAGTTATCAATGATTGTTAATGAGATGTTTTTCATGACTGTAAATGAGCCGACGCACTAAGAGGAAAAAGAGCCGTTTTCGTGCCATAAATCCATAACTTCTATGTTCATGGAGATTTTTACGTGATTTTTTTTCGGATTAACGTCATTATATATTGTTTCAAATTATATACAGTAATTAGTTAAAATAATATTTTAATAGTAGTAAAAAAATATTGAATATAAAATACTGAGAAAATTATTTGAAATTATAATATTATTAAAAAATAGCATGTTTACAAACAAAACTAAACGTTTTAAATTGATCGTAATGACAATATACACTAATTAAACAGTTAAGTTATCTCTAATAGGTCCAAAGATTCGTCTAGAAGATCCATAGACTTTTTATTATAAGGTTTTCTTAAAGTACTTAATTTATTTCTGTTGTGTCTAACTGTTAGGTACTTCGTCTTTACACAATGAGGAATTTTCATGTAGGGACAAGAGGTGACTTATGTCTCTTGTTTATTGATAGCGACATGAATTATGTCGATTCTATCATAAGTTATTTACAAGAGCACTCTAGTGAATATTCCGATGCAAATATTGCATGGATTATCGCAAGCATTCAAAAGAATCTCATCTCACAATTTCGTCAAAACCGACACAAATGGATGATTTGGATAAAGTTCAAAATGAACCGGTCCACGAAAGTGCCTAACAACTTTACATTGCTGGATTAGATTTATGGAACTAATTTTACATTTGTCATATAATCAAGGCTTTGAAAAATGGTCGCTCAAAACTGCATAGCATAAAGAAATGAAAAAACAGAAAAAGATGTATTTGCAAAGAAGATTTAGAGAAGTACTGGGCTTAAATATTGACATGCCTAAGCTAGTAAGTGGCAACACGAATGACGGTAAAACAGCTAGAAGGTTTTTCCAAAATGTTCAGCGCTCTGCAGAAATCACTGGTATAGATGAGGAACTGATACAACGGTTCTACGTTCTACTCCAAACTATGGCAAGCGGAAAAAGTATTCATGCTACAAAATTCGGTAAGTACGCATACATACGATACGGCACAGCTATATATTAACAAATATAGGTGGTATTACATGCCATCTTCAGTGCATAAAGTTTTAATTCACGGGGAAAGTGTGATTCGACACTTTTCTGTACTACCACTAGGTCAACTCTCTGAAGATGCCCAGGAATCAAGGAATAAAGACTATAAGCGCTTCAGGCTACATCATTCTAGAAAATATTTGAGAACAGCCACGAACGAAAACGTATTACATACTCTTTTGTACACGTCAGACCCTTACATAACAAGTTTAAGAAAACATAATAAAAAGTCTATGGATTTTCTAGACGAAGCTTTGGACCTATTAGAGTTAACTTAACTGTTTAATTAGTGTATATTGTCATTACAATCAATTTAACCCTTAACCAGGCTATGGGTTGAGGTCCCGCCACATCGATTTTAGTATGTTTTTCTCAGGTTTTGGTAAATTATTTACCGCAATCTGTCAAAAACGCAAAAATAGAAATATTATCTATGGTCACATAACAAAA